>APFE031208009.1:1617-22100 GCA_000404065.3 Pinus taeda
ATAAGGGAAGAGGAGGAAGCCCAATACAAATAAAAAAAATCAAGGGGTTTCTTTGAACCAAGCTCACAATCACAAGCACAAAGAACTCCTTCAGCATCCTCCCAAGGCAGTGGATATGGAGGCACAGGGTCATCAACTTTAAGGCGTAGAACCATATCAGATTTCCTTGATGAGGGGTGTAGGAATGATGTGGATTCAAAGGTTTACAGGTTTCTCTATGCATGTGGGATACCATTCAATGTTCTTCGCTCACCTTATTGGCACGAAATGGTTTCTGCCATAAATGATGCCCCTAAAGGATACAAGAGCCCTGGGTATGACAAGGCAAGAGCCGTTGGACTTGATCATGAAAAAGCAAAAATATCACATTCTTTGAATAGAATGAATTGAATGGTTGAATTCATTTCTTGATGCTCGATGTGATCTTTCACTTCTTGAACGTTTTTCTTCTTGATATGTCCTTCTATCTTGATAGTTTGAGGAATGGTAATTCCGACCAATGCATTACAAGATATGGCCGGATTCATTTCTTCTTTCTCGATGTGATCTTTCACTTCTTGAACATTTTTCTTCTTGATATGTCCTTCTATCTTGCGAGTTTGAGGAGTGGCAATTCTTGCCAATGTTTTACAAGATATGGTCGGATTCATTTCTTCTTTCTCTGGGGTTGGTTCCTGGCGTATATCCTCTTCTTTTGATGTTTCTTGATCATTTTCTTCCTCCTCTTCATAATCTATGTAAAATAATTTCTTCTCAGCACACTTATGACCTTTAGTGTATTTGCTATCACTATTGTAACAAAGCCCTTTTTCTCTTTTTTCTTCCAATTGTTGTCATGTAAACCCTGTAGGTTGTGGAGGGCTAGGAGAAAAAACACTTCCATAATTATAGTCATGAGTGGTGGGATTCCTTGTTTCCATAATTTCGCTTTCAATTTTTCTTGCCAACTTGATTGCCTTCTCCAATGAATCAGGTTCCCAAAGACGAACCTCATGTTGAATGTTATCAACTTATCCTTTAAAGTCCCTATGAAGACATCAAGCCTTTGCTTCTCTGGAATATCATTTACCCTTATATTCAATTTTTGAAAGTGCTCAATGTGTTCTGCCATTGAATGCTTTTGTTCGAGATTTATCAATTGGCTAAAGAAGGTGTTACTCTTTGTATCCACATAATGTGCTATCATTTCTTCCATGAAAATTGACCAAGTGACAAGTGCTTTACGAGAACAAAGCCCTTTATACCATAAAACTTGTTTTGGTTCTAAATAGAAAGATGCAATATGTACCTTTTGTAACAGTTGAACCTCATGTATCAAAATATTGCTCCATCTGTAGTATCCAATTTACCAGATCCTTGCCATCAAACTTCCTCATATCGCCTTTTCTTGATTTTAGGAGATTGATCTTGCAACTACTGTAACTCAGTAATTTTAGATCTCCAAGTTCTAAAATTTTGTCGTGCAGTAGCCCTCTGAGTCCTCTTTCTAACCCCGCAAGTCTAATCAGAGTTTAATTCTCCAAGAAAATGTTATGCCCAATCTCCTAACATGACCTGATTATATAATGTTTCAGTAGAGCGAACTTGTGCGACGTGCCACATGTCATTGTTTCGAACTTCGGATCTGAAAAATATACACAAAAAACTACAGTCTGTCCTCTTTCGGTAAATTCTTACGAAATTTCAATTTGTTGCTCAGAGAGTTATGATGATTTTCCCAAGGTCACCTGTTTAGAATGTAATTCGGGAGTCTGCAAAAACCCTAACTTCCTCAGATTATATCTCTGAAAATATAGTCAGAAAAGATCTGAGATTCGAACCCAACCTTCACCAAGATTTCAACTCAAATGGGTTTTAATTTCAGAGTCTAAACCTTCGTAGAAAAAATATTATAGCGAAAATTCCACGATGACCTATTTGAGATGAAATTTTGGAGCTTGCAAAAACCCTAACTTCCTCAAATCATATCTCCGAAAATATAGCGAGACAAGATCTGAAATTCGGATCCGAGGTTCAGACCGATCTCTTCTCAAATGGGTTTTTTTTCAGCTTCTGAAACTTCGTAGCAACAAAGTTATAGTGAAAATTCCACGATGACCTGTTTGGAGCAGCGAAACCCTACAATCCAAAACTTTGATACCAAATGTTATGAAACCATCTCACAAAAAGATAGAAAAGATAGATAAACGCCTTAGAAATAAGCCTCTTCGAGGGGGCAACCTCCTTTACATTACACAAATAAACAATTCTTGGATGATACAAATGACAAAACCTCATTTCTATATATAGGAGCCTAAGGGGTCATAATATAATCAGAGCCGACATAACAATAATAATGTAAGGGCAAAATAATAACAACAGTGGGCTTCTATGGGGCACAATGATAACAATATGGGGACTACATGGGCACAACAATATAGAAGGGGTTGTACTAATAACAATAAGGGGTTACACTAGTGGGTATAAGGACCTAACATGCACTCATATACCCAGGTGAGGACTTCCCTTATTATAGCTACCCCTGTGCCTTGACATGTGGTCTAGCTGATCCCCCTGATCCCCACTCCATTCCATTGCTATGTCATGTGCCACCTATCACTTGAGGGATGTACAATGGACATGCCACCCCCTTTAAAGGTTGAAACCACCTAATAGAGTCCTTGATTAACCCCCTTATTGAGCTTGGAGACACTTGTACACGCCAAAGCCCACTATGGAAGGGCATGCCACCCTGAAGTGCCCCATTGGTTCCATGACTTGTAAGCTCTTTTACTTCATTATTCTAACGATTTGTTGTAATGGAGGGCAAGGGAACGCATTCGATCTTATGCAAGATTGCAAGTGGGTTTCCAATTGGGGCTTTGTCTCCCTATACGGGGTCCTAGCCCTCCAAAGGGCCACATTGGCACTTGTAAGGTGAGCGTTGAGAGCCATGGGCCTCCACCATAGCAGAGTACTTCATGGATCCCCAACACCACTCATTGATTGTTCGTGTTCCACCTTTTCGATGAGGATGATGCACCTAGTTCACCATGCCCAGTCGATTCCACACTTGCACCATACACTTGGCAGATGTTCCAAGGTCCAGATGATGTCTCACGTTGCAAGGGGAGGGCTTATATCATCATCCTAGCCCTTACAGATAGTCTACAGGCATTTTCAATCCACTTGGAGACCCATGAGGATGTCCTTGTGCCCCCACACCCACTTTGGAGCACCACAGGTTCTTGCTTGGAAAACAAGGGGCCAACCCCTTGTCCACTATGTTTGGAGTCCATTTATACATCATGGCACCTCTTGGACTTCATTAGGCCTCTTCAAAGGCCCAATAGCTCACTTTGTTGATCATTCGATCCTCTTGAGAGGCTTATTCTTGTATTATTGAGCTATTTGGTGGGCTTATCACCAAAAGTATTGTTATTATGCACATTATTTTATTTTAGGGGCATTATTAGTCCAAATTAGGCCATTTGAATCCCTTAGAGGATTGTATAAATAGAAGAGAGGAACTCTCTCTCATTCATCATCACTTGGATTAGATTATTTTCTCTTGTGATAATTCCGCTATCCTTCTTGGAGGACGAGTTTGAATGAATGGATGAATTTTGATGTTTGGATCTCTTTCATTTTGTCTTGGAGCTTCACTATTGGAATATGTTGTTGATTGGATATACTCTTTTTTACATGTAAATGCTCTTTTAATAATATTCTTGTTATTTACTTTTGTCACATGCATGTTGTTGGGATTTTTGCTATACTAGGCTGAAATTTATTGCTTTTCTTATGCGAAATTGTGGAAATTTGATCTTTTATAGTGTTGCATCATGTCATGGGCCATGTATGAATGGGTGAATGTTCCTAGAGATAATTTATGCTAAATACATCTCGATAAGTCATCATTTATTGCAAACCGAAGTATAAAGTCCTTGCAACAACTGTTCTCATGCTCTAAATGCCATGTGAAGTTGTTGAAGGCCTCCTTGATTGGGTGAATTCTTCCCAAACCATAAATTCTCCTTGACTCCATCTCTCCCAAAGGACAAGGCACTAATCCTCCAGTGGTGATCATTTTCAATGCTTATTCTTTTCCCCTCCCTCTTTTTCTAGGCCTAGCCTACATAGGTCACCTAAGGCATCAATTATCCAAACACTTCGATTTTTGGTCCACAACTACGCTAAGGTTTGCTCTAGAGGCCCCCCAAATTTGAACCAAATCTGACAGTGGGATCTCGAGATATAGCAAGCCCTAGTTCAAGGACCATTTCTTGCCCTAGTTTTCCCTTGGCTAGTGTCCTCATTAGGATCATTGAATTCAAACCTCAAAGAAAATTTGTTCTTTGATCCTTTTCTCCTCCCTAATCAAGTCAAGCCCCTCATTGGTTGATCAACTCCATACCCTTGACCTAATTTTGGGTTCGCTTGATCCTGTGTGGTCCCACAACCTATTGATGCCAATTCCACAAAGATCACAGAAAGACCAATTCTCCATAAGGATTTTCAGGCCCAGGAATCACCTTTGCTAGATATATTCCCAAACCCTAGCCTCAAGAATCCTCTTAGCCCTTCCTAGAGGTCATATCACCTTGTTTTTCGAGTAAGAAAGCCATATAACTGAGTCTCTCTTGTGAATAGGCCTTAGGAATCACTCATCGCCCACTTGTTATTCCATTCATCTAATGATTCCCCTTTATACTAGGTCTATTCCCATCGGTCAAAGTCCAAAAAGAGCAGGGAGCTTTAGCTGAGGTGACAGTGGGCTATTGCTCCATTGTTGCCCTTGACCTAGTAGTTGCTCTATAAGATCCCCTCCTAGGACCCCTGCTAGTTTGAGAGGTAACATGGCCAAAACCACCAAATCTAGAGGTTGCATCAGGCTGAAGTTTTGTTTCTTATTGTGCCTTTTTTGTGCAACCTCCTCTATTTTAATGTATTTTTTCCTTTGTTCCATTGATACTTTAGGACAAACTCAGATCCCTATGGAACTCTTGTTGTCATCACTCTTCATTACCCAAAAGATGCCTCCGCACATAAGTATATGAACTGCTATAAGGTTTTCCACCATGACAATCATGAGGGCATATAAATTTAAAGGTTCCACTGCCTCTCCTCCCCTCAAGTTTGTCACAAATCTCCACAAGTGTATCAATGAACCTTTTCCCCCTTGTATTTCATTACCCTCTTTGTCCCCCTTCCCTTCAAACCCTTCCTCATCACCATATATTGGGTCACTATGAGTGTGACCACTATCCTCTTCTTCCATTTCTTCCCTTTGTTGCCTACCCCCCCACCAATGCCATGAAAACCAAAAATGGAATAATAAGCCAAAAGTACACCATGAAAACCAAAAATGGAATAATCAACCAAAAGAACACCATTTTTATTGAGTTAAGGCTTCTGTGATCCATATCACGTTTTTGAGACATGTTTTCAGCGACAAATGAATTTTGATGTGATTATCGCCAAAAACATATCTCAAAAACACCATTTTTCTCAAAGTTTAGATAGACAACCTGCAATAAAATGAGGAAGAAGAAGGAATGGGAAAGAGTAGGAGAAGAGGAAGATTCACAAACAAAAAATACAATAAAAGGAGGGAGTTGGGGTTTGCACTTACCTCTTTAGCTCTTGAGAAGTTGAGGTAGATGGCAGCCTTTGTCATCTCCTCCAAGCTCCTCTTTCTTCACTCCTCCAAACTCTCTTTGCTTTCTTCTCCAACCTCTCATGAATCTGCCCTCAAAATTATGCTACCGCCTTTGCTCTCTTCTCCTCTCTTCTCCAAGCTCAACCAAATGAGATGAGAGAATAAGGAAAATAGAGGAGGAAGAGGCCTTCAAACCTCATCCTCACTCTTCCCTCATCTCTAAACCAGTCGTAGGTCTCACCCAAACCAAAGCTAAAGATATATTAAAAAAAAATAAGTGGCACCCATGGAACGGTACATGTTTATCCAGAACCACGTATGAAGTGTTGTGGAACCTTGGCTCAACCATGCACAGAATTGTGGTTACATGTCTGGAACTCTGCATGGAACCATCATGGTTCCACAGTGGCAAGAACCATGAAATTTTGTCAGAACCGCGATTTCAAATTTTGGGGACGTGGTTTGCAAGGCGATTCAGGCATAGGTATGCACAGTGCGTCGTTCTGGCCTCCAAGTTGTTATTTGTTTATTTTTATTTTTTTATTTAATTTTTTTTTTTGGGGGGGGGTACTACAACACTTATCATAAGCAATGGTGCTTCTTGTCACATGACTGGATCACAAGAGGTATTCACCATTTTTCCTAGGAAGGGCTTAGATCTACATGTGGAGCTTGGTGACAAAATCAAGTATGTTGTAAGGGGAGTTGGAACCATTTTGTTTCAGCAAGAGTCAGAAGGTTCTCTGGAGGTGAAGGATGTTTTGTATGTTGCTAGGCTAGCAAAGAATTTACTCTCAATCTTAGCCATGGAGGACAGGGGTTTTGTCATTTATTTTCGGGATAGATAGGTTCTTATTCGGCTAAGAGATTCTAACCTTGACTCGAGACAAATGATTGGAGGGAGAGAGGGTAATATGTATATGTAGAAGGCTCAGCCTATGCAAGCCCTAGTTCATGACAGTGACAACCTATGCGAGCTTTGGCATAGGAGGATGGGCCACTTGCATCACAGAGCATTGCCCATACTAAGGGAAACTGTCATTGATCTTCCAGAGTTCAATGTGGTGCAGTAAGGACTACACAAGGGATGTGCACTTGGCAAATATGCCAAGGCTGCTTTTCAAGGCAGCAAGAGTAGGTCCAAGGGGATTTCAAATCTATTACATACAAATGCATGTGGTCTGATGTCAATAGCATCGGTGAAGGGTTCCAATTACTATGTGACCTTCATTGATGATTGTTAAAATTGGAAACTAGGGCCAAATTCCATGTGGATCACCTCATTTATGGCAGCTAATATTTTTCCTAGATTCCTCTTGTCGAGAGGTGTCGGATTGATCTAAAGATCATCCGATTCCGACAAGTATTTATGGAGATATGAATTTATTTGTATTTACTTAACAAATTGTCAAGGTCGGCCAGCAGTTAAATGTGTGGCACACATGCCCAGTGAATCACATAAATACAAGAGATGTTGATTCGTTTTCTCATCATCTCATCTCACTCATTCTTCTCTGTCTCTCCTTAGCTTTGGGTTATACAAGGAGCAGCTCACACGTGGGAAGAAGGAGGATGCATTAGGGCAAGGAGGACGCTGAAGCTGTTGAAGGTCTCTTTGACCTGCGTTGACCAAGCGTTGACTCATCAAGGGTGCGGTTTTGGTGTGGCTACCTCTCCTAGGCAGGCCGCAGATTTTGGCACAAAAAACGAGGCAATCCGTCCATAGGTTTGACTAGCGTTGACTACCCTAGTTTTGGGCAGCAGGTTGACTTCAGTCAACAGCAGTTTGATTGTGTTTTTCGGGCTGTTCAAGGGCTATTTCTTCAGGCTGTTCGAGGGCTAGTTGACTAAAAATCGACCAAGCATATTGGAGGTCAATTTCAACTCATTCGACCAAGTTTGACTTTGCTAATCTAGGGTTTGCCACTGCTGATATAAAATTACAGAATTATGATTTTGTACTATTTCTCTCTATTGAACTATTGAAGATAAAAGAAGATATGATCAAAGGGTTTCCCCACATTGGGGTTTGTCCCTAACTAGCCGCCACATCTTGTGTCTCTTGTCTTGGCTTGTTTTTTTATTGATCGTTTAATGTTCTAACTACACTTTACTTAATGTATATGTGATTGCTAATATGTGGCTAATAAGAAGAAAAGAAGTAAATTGCTCTAAGCATAGAACATACCATAATTTAACATGGAATCAGAGCTAAGGTGAAGACAAAGCCCAAGCAAGAGCAAGAGCAATCACCAACGAGAAGGTTGGCAAGGCTATCCTAAAAACTTCATGGGGTCCTCAGCACTCTTCCTTGTCGAAGACAAGCTCCGTGAGAAGTCTGACTATCACGAATGGAAGATGTCTCTCGATCTGACTTTAGAAGATCAGGAAGTGTTGGACCATGTGAGAGGCAATATTGTTGCGCCTCCATCAAATGCATACGTTGTTGCCAAAAGCAAGTGGTCCAAGGGAGAAGTCAAAGCAAGGAAGATCATCCAAGACTCTATTGACAAGCGCCTAGTGGCCTATGTTTCCGAGCTGATAACCTCCAAGGAAATCTATGATAGACTGGTGAGTTTATTTAAAGTTAATGATGCAAATCAAGTTCTGTTCCTTAGAAATAAGCTGAAGGAAATTAAGAAGGGCAAAGATGAGAGTATGCAAGCATATTTCTTAAGAATCACCGAGATCAAGAATGATCTCCTATCTATTGGGGAAGTAGTTCATGACAGGGAAATGACTATCACAACTCTTGGAGGACTGCCACCTGAATGGTATATATTCAGGACTACTCTTCTCAACAATAATGTCATCCCAGGTTTTGAGGAATTGATGCTAGATGTATTTAAAAAGAGAAAAGGATGGAAGAGCAAGAAATGCCCGCACTTAAAGGCCATCCCTCAACCTTTTCTTCTCATGCTAAAAGAAGAAACAATTATGGGGCTAAATCCAGAGGAAAGGTTGGACCGAAGGGTGGAAGAAAAGGATGATGTTACAATTGCAATAAAACGGGCCACTATGCAAGGGAGTGCCCTGATAAAAGGGACACACACCATGACGATGACCAAAATCACTCTAAAGGCAATCAAAGGAATGGCAGGTCCAATGGCAGAGGTAAAAGAAATGTCGGAAATCAAGGAAAAGAACAACCCTTCAAGAAGGCAAGAAACTACAGGTATGAATCTAACGTTGTTAACAATAAGCAAGATGAATATTGTCTACTAGCGGCCCTCTCTACTACTACTCCCTCGGACACGCTAGAAAATTGGCTTATTGATAGTGGTGCCTCAAGGCACTTCACTGGTTTCAAAGAAGCTCTTTCTAATCTAATAGAGAAGGAGAGCAACCTGGAAATTGTTCTTGGGGACAATGCAAAATATCCCGTGAAAGGCGTAGGGAATGTCACTCTTCAATTGAATCAGGGTAATACAATCCATTTGCAAGAAGTCCTATATGTACCTGATCTCAAAAAGAACTTGGTGTCCGTTTCGGCAACGGAAGACAGGCTACAAGGTAACCTTCATCGATGGCAAGGTACGTATATGGAAAAAGAATTTTAAAAAAGCTTTCACTATTGGGTTTCAAGTCGATTCATTATATCAAGTCGGAGGAAGTCCGCTAGGTGTCATGTCTTGTGACACATCACTTCAGTCCGAACTATGGCATCGGAGGTTTGCTCACCTTCATTATAAATCTCTACCAATGCAAGACAAATGGTGACAGGGATGCTCGAGTTCCGAGTAGAGCAAGAAGGTGTATGTCTTGGATGTGCCGAAGGAAAGCTCAAAAGGGGACCATTCCCCTCAAGCCAAAGCAAGACCTCCGATATATTACAGTTGGTTCACTCAGACATATCTGGTATGATGCCTGTGAACTCTTTGGGAGGATATTTATATTACCTCACTTTTACGGATGATTATTCTCGCAAGACTTGGATATACTTCTTGAAAAAGAAGGATGAAGTGTTCATTTGGTTTCGTCACTTCAAAACCTTGATCGAGAATCAAACTGAAAAAAAGATCAAGATCTTAAGGACTGATAATGGGACTAAGTGTGAACCCAATGAGTTCCATGACTTTTGCAAAGAGGCTGGCATTAAGAGGGAGACTACAACACCATATACTCCTGAGCAGAATGGTGTGGCGGAAAGGAAGAATCATACGATTGTGGAAGTTGTTTGTGCTATGTTTCACAATCAAAGACTTCCGAAGTTTCTATGGGCCGAAGCTGCGAACATCACCGTATATGTGCAAAACCGATGCCCTCATCAAGCATTGGGTTCCAAGACTCCCGAAGAGATGTTCACTGGTAAGACACCTGACGTATCTCATTTTAGAATTTTTGGAAGTCCGATATATTTTCATGTGCCGAAGGAGAAGAGGAATGAATTGGGTGCATCTGGAAAGAAAAGAATCTTCATGGGTTATAGCGAAAACACTAAGGGCCATAGAATCTATGTGGCTAGTCAAAGGGAAATCGAGATTAGCCATGATGTCACCTTTGACGAAGATATGGCTCTTAGCAAGGTTGACAATCTTCCTACTCAAAGGGGATCCAAAGAAGCTGACACTAGGGAACCAAAGGAAAAGGAAGATGAGACGATGCCCGATGTGGAAGAACCTATGGATCCTATTAATCCCCCTCCGCAAGAGCCTTCCTCTTCTAGGAAGAGGCCTTCATGGCTTAGGGGAACACTTGATGATGCTGAAGAGCACATTGCACCCAGGGGAACCTTCCAGGAAAGTAAGAAGCCAACCAGGTATCAAGGATACTTGACCATCATGAGCACAATCATCCAAAATGAGCCTTCATCATTCGCTGAAGTTGTCAAGCATCAAGTATGGAAGGATGCTATGACTGAGGAATATGAGTCCATCATGAAAAATGATGTCTGTGATGTGGTCCCCAGCAATGTTGCAGGAAGCGTCCCCCCTAGTTCTAAGGCCCGAAGCGCGTCCCATGCGGATTCGTACAGGAAGCATCCTCAGAAGCGCGCTTCCGCCTGTTTTGGACGCTTCTGCCTGTTTTGGACGCTTAGTAGATATATTCACAATTTACTACTTTTGTCATAGATTACTCATTAGACTTGTAGGCTTGCGAATTTGAATTTTGAACCTTTTTTGTCTTGGCGGTGACCAAGTGACATATTTTGTGAACATTATTATTTGAATTTTGGACATGACAAATGTTGGCAATTGCTCACTTGCTAGATAAATCATAATATGCTCTATGTTTTATGTTTTATAATATGATTAAAAATTTGATGTATGTTTGTAATCGCTAGAATATAGATGGTTGATGTACATACTAGTAACTACAATGGAATCATGGATGCCATATCTATCTTGATTTATGCAAAAATATGCATGTTTTCATGTCTTCTACAACTAATTTGGTATTTGGGATGTTTGTTTTGAGTATAAATGCAAAAAAATATAAAAATATATATATATATATAGCAGACACTTCGCTTCCTAGATGTTTGGAAAATGACGCTTCCGCGTCCCCGCTTCCAAAAACGTCCCCGCTTCGTGCAACATTGGTCCCCAGTCCCCAGGACAAAGCAGTTGTCACTTCGAAATAGCTTTACAAGATAAAGCATGCAGTTGACGGAAGTGTGGAAAAGTATAAGGCTCGTTTTGTCACTCATGGCTTCTCTCCAAAGGAAGGTATAGACTATGACGAGATATTTGCACCTGTTGCCCGATATACCACTATCCGCTCGATCATAGCCCTTGCTACTTCACAAGGATGGAACCTACATCAGATGGATCAAAGAGGAGGTCTATGTGGAGCAACCCGAAGGATTTGAGATTCATGATCGAGAATCTCATGTGTGCAGGTTGAAGAAGGCCTATGGGCTGAAGCAAGCACCCCGAGCGTGGTATGAGAGGATCGATAGCTACCTGATGAAGTTGGGATTCACTAGGAGTGAAGCCGACACTAACCTTTACTTTAAGCTTGAAGATGACAATCCTCTCATACTGGTGTTGTACATTGACGACCTCTTTCTAACAGGGGCAGACCCTCTCATTCACAAATGTAAGAGGGAGTTGGCTTCTGAATTTGAAATGGACCTAGGACTGATGCACTATTTCCTAGGACTAGAAGTCTGGCAGAAGCCAGGGGAGATTTTCCTATCTCAAGGAAAATATGTGGTGAAGATATTGGAGAGATTTGGTATGGTGGGATGTAAGCCCATGACTACCTTGATGGAGCTTGACTTCAAGAATTTAAGTGGTAGTGTTGCCAGACCCGTTTTACAAAATGTTACCAAGTCTCGTCAACTCATAGGAGCATTGATGTTCTTGGTGAACTCTCATCTGGATATATGTTTTGCAGTCAACACGTTGAGTCAATATATGGTTGAGCCTCACCACTCACATTGGATTGGTGCCAAGAATCTGTTGAGATATCTTCGTGGCACAATCATTCATGGGTTGAGATACACTACCAGAGATGTGAGACTACATGGATATACCAATGTTGATTGGGCAAGCAGTGTGATGGACCGAAAGAGCACTTCCTGGTGCTGTTTCTCTTTGGGATCTGCCTCGATATCCAGGATGAGCAAGAAGTAGAAGTAGGTGGCTTTGAGCACCGTCGAGGCAGAGTACATTGCTGTGAGTATGGCCTCTTGTGAGGTGGTCTGGTTGCGAAAGCTCTTTAGTGAGCTGTTTGGATTTACATTGGATACCATCGTGATCCTGTGTGACAACCAGAGCGAAATTCGTTTATCAGAGAATCCCATATTTCATGATCGCTCCAAGCATATTGATATCAGGTACCACTATATTCGGGATATGGTGCAGCAGGGAGCAATAAGGCTCCAACATATCAGTACAAATGAACAGGTCGTCAACATTTTGACGAAGCCCCTGGGAAAGGTCAAATTCTTGACTTTCCGAGAACGACTTGGTGTCGTTCAGAGACCCTCTTATGAGGGTCGAGTATGATGTATTGAGCTCTGAGAGCTCCAGGGGGCGCGGGGTACTTCTTGGAGCGACATGCGACCACAAGGGACTCACCATCCCCTGGTGGTGCACTATGTACAAGGTGAAAGGTTCAACCTTCCCCTGTGACACCCCGTGGTGACTGTGGAACAGGATGATTAGTTTACCTATGGGCCAAGATGATTAGTTCTTCATGGCGACTGTGGAACAGGATGGTTAGTTCTCCTGTGGGCCAGGATGATTAGTTCTCTGTGGCGATTGTGGAACAAGATGATTAGTTCTCCTATGGCGACTGTTGGACAGGATGATTCATTCTCCTATGGATAGGATGATTAGTTCTCCTGTCAAGGCATCCTACCCATGCAGTTTGGGACTCATGGGAAGTACCTCTCATCTGATCAATGAGTAGGGAAATGGGGCTAGGGACCATTAGTAGTACTATCGATGGACACATCATTGTATCTACCATACTCCCTATGCTAGGATGACCTCCATTGGTCTGAGATCAATGATACTGATTTGGGATTAGTGAGAGTGGTATGACACACTCTGAGACTGACTTCGGGTCAATGGAGGATGGTATGATACATCCTCAATCATTTCGTCTTCTTCATAGTTCGAGCAGAGAAGAGCAGAGCAAAGCAAGGCCAAGCAGTGCAGGGCAGTGCATTTGATGGTTGGGATAGTGGCGACGGTCAGACGAATTGCAGATGGAGTTCTCCCTAGTTGCGAGAGAGTGTTAAAATTGGCAACTAGGGCCAAACTCCATGTGGGCCACCTCATTTATGGCAGCTGATATTTTTCCTAGATTCCTCTTGTCAAGAGGTGTAGGATTGATCTAAAGATCATCCGATTCCGACAAGTATTTATGGAGATATGAATTTATTTGTATTTACTTGACAAATTGTCAAGGTTGACCAGTGGTTAAATGTGTGGCACACATGCCCAGTGAATCACATAAATACAAGAGAGGTTGATTCATTTTCTCATCATCTCATCTCACTCATTCTTCTCTCTCTCCTTAGCTTTAGGTTATACAAGGAGCAGCTCACACGTGGGAAGAAGGAGGAGGCATTAGGGCAAGTAGGACGTTGAAAGGAGAACACAGAAGCTGCGAAAAGTCTCTTTGACCTACGTTGACGAAGCGTTGACTCATCAAGGGTGCGGTTTTGGTGTGGCTGCCTCTCCTAGGTAGGCCGCAAATTTTGGTACAAAATCGAGGCAATTTGTCCACAGGTTTGACCAGCGTTGACTGCCCTAGTTTTGGGCAGCAGGTTGACTTCAGTCAACAGCTGTTTAACTGTGTTTTTGGGGCTATTCAAGGGTTGTTTCTTCAAGCTGTTCGAGGGCTAGTTGACCGGAAATTGACCAAGCATATTGGAGGTTAGTGTCAACTCGTTTGACCAAGTTTGACTTTGCTGATCTAGGGTTTGCTACTGCTGATATAAAATTACAGAATTCTGATTTTGTACTATTTCTCTCTACTAAACTATTGAAGATAAAAGAAAATTTGATCAAAGGGTTTCCCCGCATTAGGTTTGTTCCCTGGCTAGCCACCACATCTTGTGTCTCTTGTCTTGGTTTGTTTTCTATTGATCGTTTAATGTTCTAACTGCACTTTACTTAATGTATATGTGATTGTTAATCTATGGCTAATAAAAAGAAAAGAAGTAAACTGCTCTAAGCATAGAACATACCATAATTTAACAATGATTTCTCTAGGAGTGAGGGCTAAGAATGAGGTCTTCAGTCAATTCCGGGAGTTTAAGGCTCTCATGGAAAATCAGTCAGGAAAGAAGATCATGTTCTTAAGGTTGGATAATGGAGGTGAGTATACCTCCAATAACTTCAAAGATTTCTACAAGGGGGTAGGGATCAAGAGGGAGATGACAATACCTTATAATCCACAGCATAATGGAGTTGTTAAGAGGAAGAACTAGTAGATAATTAGAGCTACCAAGGTGATGATTCATGACCAATATCTATCCATGTTTCTTTGGGCAAAGGCATGCAATACGACAGTGTATGTGCAAATCAGAAGTCCTCATAAGGTCTTGGGTGGACAAGACGCCAAAGGAGGCTTTCTTTGGAGTGAAGCCAGACATTAGCCACTTTCGTATTTTTAGTTATCCAATATATATTCAAATACCAGCAAAGAAGAGGATAAAGTTGGAACAGTTAGCATCGAGCAAACAAGGGCATAGCAAGACTTCAAAGGCATACAGGATTTTCATTCCAAAGCAAAGGAAGACCATAGTGAGGAGGGATGTTAGGTTCAAGGAGAGCTTGTCATCGATGAAGTCTCGTGGGATGCCACCAACAGTGATAGAGGACAAGGAGCAGGAGGCTTTAAAGGTAAAGCAGCATCCAAAGACTTCAACTGCAAAGAGTCAACCTTCAAGTGGTGAGGAGTCGGTAGTTCTTTCCAATTTTGTCAAGAGACACGGGTGATTTGAGAAGACATTAAGGGATGCTCAAGAGCATGTGGAGGCTCCTAGGAGCACATTCAAGGAGAGTAGGCATCCAAAGACGTTTTTAAACTACATGGCACTGACAAGTCGCGTCCTTGAAGAGGCAACAAACCAGGAAGTTTGAAGGAGAGCCATGGTAGAGGATAATGCATGGGATACTGTGCCAGGAGAGGAAGCCAATTTCAGGCGGCTCTTCAAAAAGTACCTCCCTCACTAAGAGGGAGCATTGATGTTTGTAGCTTGGGTAGGTACTTCTACACAAACCTAAGTGTTTGGACAGGCAAAAGCCGCCTAATACACCCTTAACCTTAGCAAATTACTATGTGATTAAAGTAATTTCTTTTATAAGACAAAATTGAGTTAATCTAATGAAATGCAAAGGTTTTTGCATTAGTGAATTAGATGTAATCTCAACCATCAATCTCAAGTGATGTTAAGATCTAATCTCAACTATCAATCACTTTGAAGATTAGGGTTGGCGATTCGATCATAACTCGAGTTTATAAAAGAAGGGCGAGGCTAAGGGAGAAGACACAATAACACAATGAGTGAGCACAAGATTTGAGAGATCTCAATGACTAGATGGAGGAGTTTCATCAAAGTGTGTCGAGTCCAAGGAAGGTGCAAGGGTATAGCAAAGAAGATCCAAATCAGCCAAGACATATCAGGCACAAATCTAGGGCTTGATCAGCTAGATCAGATCCATATTTACTGATGTATATATTTTCCTCAGTTTGGACCATTTTCCTAATAAAGGAGCCCGAGTAGGCTTTGAACATTTAAATGAAGAATTGATTTAATTGGGCAAAACATTTATGTGTAATTTATGTTAAGATCACACCCCATGCTTTTAATTAGTAGATCTGTGATAAATCTGCTAGGAATTAAATTACCAAGTTGACGGTTTAAAATTGAATAGTGAGAGATCTGGTTAACACTACCCCTAAAGGTTGCAGGCCTCTCAGCTATGAAAAGACGAGGACAACAGTGTTGTTTGAAAGGAGGACTCGGATCGAAGCTAGACTTCATGGTATTGAATATATTTAGAGAGACTCTAGGGTCTTTGTTGTCTCAGATGGTTGGACAGATGTCAACCATCACCCTTTTATCAATATTTCAGTTTATAGCACAAAAAGAGTTAAGTTCTTAAAATGCAATGATACTAAAGGAAAGTTGGTCCAGATCTAATGGGTCTCTTCAAAGAGGAAACAGGGGGCGTTGAAAGGTAAAACGTGATCCAAGTTGTTCTAAATAGTGCCTTAAACATTGTGCTCGCTAGGGATTTGATTGGAGATGAATACCCAACAAATTTTTGGACTCCTCATGTTAGGCATTGCATCAACCTCCTCCTTAAATACATTGCATGGGTTGGCAAAACTATAACTGAAACAAAAATCAATAGCAATTTATGGGAAATACACCAACCTCCAGCTTCTTCAAGACTAGATTTGCATCTGCATTCATTATGTTACAACACCCCATCAAATTTCATCAATCTCTGAGGGAGATGGTAGTATCAATTGATTGGTAGAGGTGAAAGGGGTCTCATATTGAAGATGGTACACAAGTTGAGGAAATTATTACTGGCCATTCTTATGAGGACTTTTGGAGGATAGTGGAGGATAGTTTTACCCATATTACACCTATCATTTCCACCCTTTGCATGTTTGATGGTGATCATCCATGCTTAAGGGATGTCTAGAGAGTATGGATCAAATGAGAGAGAAACTTCCTGACATAATATAAGATGACAATTCTAGGATCAACAGGGAAACCAGGAATAATGTGTGGGATCATAGTCTTATAGAGTGGAATATGTTACACACCCCTCTGCATTCAATAGTGTTCCTATCAACCCCAAATGGTTTCACAAGAAATCATCTTCATATGTAGAGGTGATGCTGAACTGGAACACCTTCATAAGCAGGTGTTATGATCATGATGATCATAGTGCTTTACGACTTGATCACACTGTTTTACAACTTGAGTTGGCAAAGTTCCTGAGATCAGATGAACACTTTGTTGTGCATATAACAGAAAACAACTTGGACCCATAGACTTCTGGATGAAATATATTACATGGGCTACCTTGCTTCGCTGGTTGGCAATCTGCTTGCTTTCATAGGTATGATCAATAAACATTGAACAATACCTTCGATGCATTCTATAGTTTAAACAGTTTTATTTTAATTTGCATTTTGGAATTGTTTTTTCAAGCTTTCAAATATCAACTGTTAAATTTTAATTACATATTATTAATTTTATTCAACAGATGACTAGAGACTGAATATGTTTTTATCCATTAAGTAAAGAGGAATTGCTTAGGCACACAAAAGGTAGATGGTTTGGTGTTTGTACACTCAAATCTACACCTACAATCTCAACGGCAACTAAAGTACCGAATGGGACTCACTACGATGTGGGATTTCGGCAATTCACAGGACAATGGGGATGATGAGCCTCCACCTAGGTTTTTCAAGACAATGCTGAAGACATGCTAAATGACACTAGGTAGCCTACTGACCGAAGTTGTGGCTCTGTAAGTAGCTCAAGCTCAGCAACCATTCTAGCAAATAACCTGACAATCTAGAGGATTAAATTTATTGCATTTTGCATAGGAGTTGTCAGAAGCTCTTGAGATATGTTTGTCTCTTTTTTAGCATATGACTGATATGATAAATGTTTGGACTTACTTTCAGCGTAGCAGCAAAGGAAATGTGATCTTTTTATTGATTTCCCATAACTGAATTTGTTTATTTTCTTCGAACTAGTTCTATCCATGCTTATCTTTATTTATTTTCTTCAAACAATTATGTCCCTGCTTGGCTTTCAATTACAAGATTTTAAATGTTTAAGTTGCACTATCTACAATATGCAATGTTTATTCCGCCTCCTCTGCTCGGTAATTTTTTGTATATACAATATTACATTGAATATTTTTTGTATAACTGCGTATGTCGTTCTTCTCTGTGAAACCTCCGAATGACATTTCTCGTAGAGTTCCCAATTCTGATATTATGTTGTAACCACACCGACTGGTGCCAAGTGACAAAATGGGGGCAGCAGAATGTGGTTATGGGTTAACTTATATTTTGAATGAATATACACACCAAATGCGAAATATTGTACCCAATTTCAAAAATATATTAATATCCCCATCTCAAGCAAATAAAAGCACATCTGAAAATCCTCGGAAAGGCATGAAGAAGCTTACCTGGTAAACAGCGTCGGACTACGGCGTCAAGAATTCTTGGAAGAGGGTGGTTCAAGGCAGGAAGGCAGTTTATGAAAACAACATCCAAGAGAGGCAAAGAAGAGGGCATGCCCACAATGTCCCCTTGCCTGCATTTCACACTGTCATGCTTCTCCTTTATATTAGCCAACTCCAGCAAGGAATAGTGCATCACTGATAGAACACAGGGAGTGGTCATGCAGAGGTAATCCACAAACTTTTGGGTTCCCAAGCAGACCACCACTCTGGAGTCCTGCTCAACCTGTGCCGCATCAACTACCCTCTTCATCTTTCCATTGGAGCTGTTTTTCTCCAGAAATGACCAGTCTCTCTCCATGATTTCGAAGTCAGCAGAATCTGAGAGAGTTGCCCTCCGTGTTGTTTTGATACTGCATGATAAGAAGGCCGGTACCTTGCTTCTGAATTGAAGGCCATTCAGTCGAATTGGAGTGAAGAAATTTTGAGGAGGTATAGGGGTGAGTTTGGCTGTTTGAGTTTTGATGTTGAGAGCAATCAGATGTGATTGTATGCCCATGAGAGAATGCATTCTGGGTATGTGTTATCAAAACGAAAGTAGAAGCCCTAGATTGTAATGTAATGTTGGGAGGCTATGTTATCCAGTACACAAATAGGAGCAACCCTAGATTGCTCGTGTTGGGAAGCAGCTTGTTGATGACTTTGGACACATTCGTCATATGAGAATTTAAGGAGTATATCCTGTTAATTCATATACAAAATGAAATTGTTTTGGAACTTCGTTTTTCTAAATTAAATATTTAAATAAGTTCAGCCTACGAAGGATGAAAAATGTAATATAGTGGGAAAATTTGTTTATAACAAATAAAAGCGCCTTTGCTTTACCAATCAGCTAGGGTTTGTACATTTGTCACTTAGATATTACGTTTGAGATATTTTTTGTTTGTATTTGATAAGGTTTGTAGATTTGTCACTTGATGTTATGTTTTAGTTATAATTGTGTTGTTTTTTTGAAAGGTTAGGTTCTGTGTGATAATTTAATTTAATTAATAAGTGTTATAATTTATTCGGTTATGTTTTAGTTATTTTCTAAATATAATTGCGTTGTTTTTTTGAAAGGTTCTGTTTTATGTGAAAGTTTAATTTAATTAATAAGTGTTGTAATTTATTTTGTTAAGTTTTAGTTATTTTTTAAATATAATTATGTTGTTATTTATGTTTTATTTATTTTTAAATATAATTGTGTTGTTATTTTGAAAGATTATGTTTTATTTAGTTTCTAAATATAATTGTGTTGTTATTTTGATAGATGGTGTTGTTATTTTTTAAAATTATGTTTTATTTATTTTCTAAATATAATTGTGTTGTTATTTTGAAAAATTATGTTTTATTTAGTTTTTAAATATAATTGTGTTGTTATTCTGAAAGATTATGTTTTATGTGAAAAATAATTTAATTAATAAGTATTGTAATTTATTTATGAATTGCTTTTAAGGGGTTAGTTTAGTTGGTCCAGTTTCTATTGCTAAGTACTTCGTCAGTTTGGAGGTCATGGATCAAATCTCCTCGACACTCTTGGGGTTAGGTCTTGCTTGTTTGGCTAGCAGGTAGATCCTTTCGAGTTGATCTCCCTCGATTTTTCCTATGGATGTAGCGGTCACTGAGTGTCCATGTACCACCCTTAAAAAAAATATTTATGAATTAGCTTTGAGGGTTAGTTTAATTAGTCGCCACTTTGCTATTGAGAGGTCATCGGTTCAATTATCTTTAATGCTTTTGGGATTTGTCCACGTTTCAATGAAAGTACTGGTCACCATATAGAATAAAAAAACTTATCCATGAATTTAATGAATGAATTTAAGTTTTCAAATTCATGTTATATTATAGTTTATAATATTTTTATTAAGAAAATACTTTCAGTCGTAATCACAGAGGAGAAGTTGTTGACATGAGTCGAACCATCGAGTATGGTTCGAAACAAGATGAAGGGGCAGATCTTGGCATTAGATTAAATAGAAAGCAGCATAGAGACCTTTTAATAGCTACAATAAACAGCTAGTTTTTGAAAAATAATATTTTGAATATATAAATCAATTACTAAGTTTAAATTATATTAAATAAAATCAAATATTAATTTATTGTTTGATATAGAGTCAAATAATTAGATTAAAATAAGAAATAAAAATTCAAAGTCAAACTTAAAACAAGGA
>APFE031208009.1:31758-78538 GCA_000404065.3 Pinus taeda
AATGGTACTTTTATCTCTTAACCATTTCTGCTTATGTGTTAAAGTGATATTCAGTTTTAGTTGTTTATATATTAACGCATGAATTCCTAAGTTATCATTTGGAACTTTTGTACGGTGATAGCTATTTATTTATGCTTAATGTATGAATAGCTCATTATGCGATATGTTTTTCACAACTGTTTCGTCTAACTTTTTATACGAAGTGGTTTATCTTTATTGAATTCTTTTCTCATAATAGCTGAATGATCTTTTTTACCAGTTGTTATTTGAAATCTTTTTAGATCGCATAATAAGAGAATCACACCCCGGGTTAGTATAGACTTAGATGTTTTCTGCTTATTAGAATACAATAGCATAGCACTAGATTAAAGTTAGAATTAGAACATCTTAATTAGGAACCATTAGATCAGAAACATCAAATTCTACACACACACACACTCATAAATTGGGAAACTGGTCCCATATCCCCAGTCAGACCCGCTATACCAAACGGATAAGGAGCTGCCAACCAAGGTCCGGACCGGGCGGGTATCCCCCTTGTTGTAGACCCGATTTTCGGGGCTTCAACACTGCCTTGAAAGAAATCTCGTCCCATCAACAATCTCACCCCAAAATTGAACAACAAGTGTCCCAAACCCACATAGTGAAATAACAAAGGACAAAATTGTGGTTAATGGTTAATGGATTTCTAGAGTACCCTCCACCACCACTCCACATCCACATTTTGTACAACAACGTTAAGGTGAATATAACTCAACTTTCGTGTGTAGAAACCATGTTGAGAGAGTCCCATACCAGCTTGTCATCTAGGTCATTTAATCTAATGTGCACATTTCGTAGAGAGTCAAGGAAACGAGACCATTCCACCTTGAAATTGAGCAGAAGGTTTAGTTCATATGCATTCATCCAACCTTCCTACCAGATGGATGAACAAGCTGGAAAATTAATATGACCCAAGCGAGTGATGCCATGATCACGCAAATAATCAATAAGATCCTAAGAAAAAATATGATTGTCCCTGCATCCTGGTCAGGGGCCATATCCAAGATGAAACCTAAAACCATCCCTAATCTTCCATGCTAGTCCTGATGCCACCAAATCAAAAGAATTAGGAATCGATCGACAAACCACATATATGTTTTGTCTTGACTTAATTTGAAGACACACCCAATCTTCCAAGGAGTATGGAGAAATATACTTATGATAAACCACCTTTGTCCAAAGGTTGTGTATGGACAGAAGCTACAAACCACACTTAGAAAAAAGAGCATTTGAAAACCAAAAAAAAATAAAAATTAAGGCCCCAACCACCCAAAAGCTTAGGGATAGTCAACTGACTCCATCAAACCATGGAAATACATACTGATCTAGAGAGCGTTCACATAAAATTTAAAGCAAATTATTTTGGCCCTCTCTAGAACTCCCTTGGGAATCCAATCCAATAACATCCAATATATTGGTATGGTTTCAAGGGCGGATTTGACTAGCACCAACCTACCGGCATGAGACAAACACCTGAAACTCTAAATTGTGAGTCTTTTTTCCAGCTTAGTCAATAACCACATTCAACTGTCTTTCTTATAGAAATATGGTTTTAAATGAAAGCCCAAATATTTAAGGCTGGAATCCAACTTTGAGATCTCAAAAGAAAAAATAGAGCGGAAAAATCAAGTTGTGTACCGCGATGGAAGATTTTCTTTCATTCAGCACCATACCCATTGTTGTTCCAAATAAAGCCAAAACGTCAGACAATTTTCCCAGATCTCTTGTCGATCCATTGCAAAAATGAGGATACCATATACAAATTAACAAATGTTTGATTGACAACCTATGAGCAAGCATAATACCATGAAAATCCCTTCTTCTATTGGCATCTTTAAGCATAAGACGGAGGCCTTCAGCAAAAAGCAAGAACAAAAGGGGAGACAAGGGGAAACCTTGTCATAGTTGGGCATGAAAGAAATGTGAAGTTGAACCATTAATCTGAGCAACAAAGGAAATAGAAGTTAAACAACTCATAATCCAATTAATGAAATGAATATCAAAACCAACATGTGTGAGAAGAAGTCTGGTGAAAGGCCAATTAACACGATCATAAGTCGTTGAGAGATCAATCTTAAACACATCACCCTTAAGCTTCAATGTTTTAATGTTGTGTAAGTCTTCTTGAGCAACCCCGATGGCCTCGTGAATTTGTCTCCCAACGAGGAACCCAAATTATTCATGAGATATAACATTAGAGAGGATAAGTTTGATTTATTGGGAAATCACCTTGGATATAACCTTATAAACACAATTGTAGAGGGAGATAGGATGAAAGTCCTCAAATGAGGCAGGATTATAAATATTAGGAATGAAAGCAATGAATATCAAGTTGAATGTAGGAAGAACCTGACTTTCTCTACAAGAGTCATTCACAACCTGTAATAGATCTATGCCAATAGGGTAAAAAAAGGCAACAAATAATTCAACATCCTAGCCATCAAGACCAAGAATCTCGTCCTTTTGGAAATTGGATAGAGTCTCTATTAGCTCCAATTTGGTTACATCCTCCATCAGTTCATGATTTTCAACATCCCCCCCCCCCAAATGTGGAAATTATTGAGCCACACGAATAATCTCTACAAGATTGACCCCCGAAGGCTCCTTAAAGATATTTTTGAAATGAGCTTGACCAATTGAAGCTAGACCATCGAAACTTGTTACCTGATGGCCCTCCTCATCTGCCTTGCTCTAGATGATCTGTTATTGAATGTTAGTTTTGTTGTGCTAATTTCAATTACAGATTTATAAACATGTGCTTGTTCATTGCTTCCTGTGCATAAGTTTCCTTACGTTGTTTGGTGATTGAAACGAGTAAATTTCATCAAGTTTAATGTGACATTCGTAAGAAAAATAGCTTAAAATAACAATGTTGAACAATAGCAATAAAAAATACAACAAACCATCAAAGAGACACTTTAACGCAATGTTTTGATGAAGGAGTTCACCCCTCCTGGGTTACATCTCCTTGGTCTAGCTTCCATGGCTTAGGCCTTTGTATTAGCTCAATATGGAAAAAAAATGTTGTTTACAAAGCTCTATTGCTCCTGATACCTGCACTAATGTGTTCAGAATGTCCAAATTAACTAGGAACACCTTTTCCTGAGCTCAATTTGGTCGAAAATTTCTCCAATTATGGCTATGATAGGTTTTTCGTTGAAGAGCTCCTCCAAATCTAGAAAGCTCTAGTTAGGGCCACTAAATGTGGGGTTGGCACAAAAAATGTCAAAACCGCCAAACACTAACTAGAGCCTAATTAATTTTAAGCATGCTTAACTAGTGGATTATCGCTTAATTACCACGGTTAAGACTGACAGTTTCCGAAATTGTTGGCGATTTCGTTGGAGGGTCACATGTCGTGGTTAGTGTCACATTATCAGTTGAGTTAATTGACTATAACCTTAACCTTAACCATTTGTTGTGGCGCATTCATATGTATATACTCAACCGTCAGAGTAATGGCTTGTGGAGTCATTGCGTTAACGTCTGCAGTAACCATGGGTGCGTTCACATGGAGAGGGTTGGCTTGCAAGCTATCCCTCCCCTAACCGCCAACCCTTAACACATCACAATTTAAATATATGTGGAAGGTTATACGGTTAAGAAACATGTGGTAGCAGAGGTGGTAGAGAGCTTTGGTCTGCAGAGGGAGGTCGTGGGGTCAAACCCTAGCACCTCCTATAAAATTTTGTTGAACTGCCCTCTTCATAGGTCGTTGGGAGGTGCCACGTGGCAACCTCTGGGCTTGCCACGTGGCATTCTCTCATGGGTCCAAAACTAACCAACCTAATTGCACCAACACACCTGCCACATCACCAACTACAACTAATCATATCACGACACTTGGCAAGCCATGATTGAATGTTGACAAAAGTTGGATCCTGCACAGTCACCTGCCATGTCAACAGTACAAACTGCTAACTATGTAGTGACTGTGTATTTTTTTTTGCAAATTTTGCATGTTTAGCAAAGAGAACAAAACACAATACTTTCTCATACGAACTCAGTTTTCAGTGAAACGAGTTACGTTAGGATCGTTTTTCCGAGACAAACGTGGTCGTTCAGGTTTCGATCCATTCTAAGAAATTTGATTTTTGAGCTAAATATTGAGTGCCTGATCACTAGATAGTACTAATCAATTTCCTACCTTTTGCATAGCCATGGAAGAAATTTGTATTCTTGTCCCCATTTCCCAACCATAGAGCCCTGCTTTTTAAACACCAAGACTCTTCATTATTTGCAAGGATCTCTTTCCTTTTGGAAACAAGTCTAAAAATCCTCACGAGACTTCAGGGACCTAAAACCATTAGTACCAGAAGCAATGAAGACCTCAATATTATGTTCTACTTCCACCAACTTCAGCTCCTCCCTTATGCATTTCTCACCAACCCATTATTTTACTAGGGATTTTATATGTTCTAGATTTTGTTCGAATTGACTTGCAGTAGAACTCTTGAGTCTACCATCAAAGGAATGCCAATTATCCTTAACCAATACATTAAGGGCCTCATCTTTAATCCAATTGGCATCATTTTAGAGGGGTTGGTAGGCTTATGAAGGTTTCCTTGATCTCCATAACAATAGGAGAATGGTATAAGATTCCCCTAGAGCCAACCCAATGGCAAAGAAGAGGGAAACTAAGCATCATGGAATCAGTCACAAGAAAATAATCAAGCCACTTTGCCACATGATCATACCCCACCCTTTGATTGCTCTAAGCAGGTTTCAGTCGCACCAAGGCAATGTCAATCAAGTGGCTTATGAATAGTTTATGCATAAAAAAATATGTAAGAGGGTTAATCCTAGCACGAGATCCCCGTGATTCTACAACACCCAAAGAAAAATTTAGGTCACCACCAATTAATAGATTCTCGAACCTCATAAATGATTTCTTAAAGAAATGATTCCAGAAGGGGTGTTTGTCTTCTTGTGGCCCATAAATATTGATGAAAGTAATAATTTGGTGTAGCTTTGACGAGAAACCCACCAGACCTAGCCCAATGGAAAAACTCCAAAACCATTATGCCTGAATCTTATGTTCATCCCAACTAAGGGCCATACGCCTTGAACGTCCATGAACATCATTAGCGAAAAATCACCAAGAAGGGAAGGATGATTCTAAGAACTTTGTGGTACAATCTCCCTCCCTAAGGGTTTCTTGCAAAAAAGTTACATTCGGTCATTCCACTTGAACTAATCTCTTAAAAGCCAATTTTTCGATTTACTAGCCAACCTATGACAATTTAAGGATAAAGTCTTCATAAATCCACCTCCTAAAGGGATTTCATTGCTCTAAGAGTCCTGTTAATCGATGATTGTTGACTTGTAGCCAATTCCACAAGAACCTTGGCTTGTCCCAATGATATTTTAGATTCCCCCCCGCCCTACCTTTACCAGAGATATCAAACATTGGAAGTTGTCCCAACGCGCCAAAAGGGCCACTGGAACTTCAAATCACAAGATGATTCCTCAAATTATAAATAATGTCACCCTCCCCCAAATCACCAGAACTGTTAAAATAGCAACAAGAAATCCCAATTTAATTTGTCCGTGAATTAAATTAGGAATTAAATTGAAATTCTATTCTCATAACAACTTGTAATAGTTAACTAAGTTGATTTGACTTAGTTGGATCAGTAAATTTGAGTTGGAAGTCTATATAGAGTCATGTAGAGTGAATCCTAAATTTTATGGGTTCAGGTTGATTTCTTTTGAGTTGTTATTAATTAACTCAATATAATTGAGTTATAGTGAGTTAAACTAGTTCAAATAATTGGAGGAACTAATAGGAGGTCTAGTAGTGGGGATCAGCTTCATTGCAGCTTCACTGCTCCACCAGTTAACTAAAGATTCACTCATAAATAATTCATGCATGTCAATTCATAGGAAGACCCAATTGAGATTAGAGTTTAGGGACAATGTACTATTAGTTGTATAATTTTCCGAGTTGTATAGATGGTGCATGCAATCAGTAGAAAGCCTATGATGGATTGTGCATTTGTGGTGAGGGATTTTCCCAATTAAATATGGGATAATTCTCTCAGGAATTGTGCAAGGAAGTAGGGCTTGAGTGGCAACAGATTTGTCTAAGTGTTGCCTTGATTTGGTTTGTGAAGAAGAGCGTGAGATTGTACTTATGCAAAGATTGTTCAGGTTGAACAAGCATTGTATTTTTTTCTCATATTTTCTTGTTATGGAAATATATATAGCCAGGGTTTTGAGCAGTTGCTTTCCCCAAAAAAATATTGTGTTATATGGGATTAAAATTCTTCCTCTTCTACTTGGTGTTTTCATCGATCATTTTTTTGTTTCTTCTAATGAGTACAGTAGATTCAAGTCTTTTCTTTTAGCATATTACATAAATAGTTTGAATCTACAAGTCAAAATATACATGGTATTGGAGCTGAAGACATTATAGAGAGGAGAATACGAGTTGGTTGTGTAGGTGAAAGTGAATTTGCAGTTTCATAGTTCAGAGTCAGTAGAATGTCATTCTACTGTTTGAGACTTGAGTATGCCTTGGAGGGCAACTCAAATTACATAGCTTGGAAGGACATGATGGAGGCAGTGTTAGAAGACAACGGGCTTAAGGAATTCATATATCATGATATTCTAAAGCCTCCAACATCTGATGCTAAAGATTTGGTTGAATGGAGAAATTTTGTTGCAAAGGTGAGAAGGATTATCCTAGAAGGAGTTTGAGATCATATTGTCTCAAATATACATGGTAAGGAAACTCCATTTGCAATGTGGAAGGCATTGACGGACCTATTTCAAAATATCAGTGACCACAGGAAGCCAGCACTAAAGGACAAGCTAGGAAAGATCAAGATGGAGAAGGGCGACTCAATTCCAAAGTACTTTACCAGGTTCACCTAATGTTGAGATGAGCTTCGAAGTGTCGGGATTACTATTGTCGAAGACGATCTGGTGAGTCTACCACTTGTAGGATTTCCCAAGAGATGGTACAGTTACCAGGACTCAGTTAATGGGAGGGAGAAGCTACTAGACTGGGAATGATTGTGATCCGACTTGGTACAGGCATAAATTTGGTGGAACACTAGAGACGGATCCTCATCAAAGCATGACGATGAGGAGAATTTTGCCTTAGCTGGTAAGGAAAAAAAAGGGAAGGGGAAGTCATCCCATTCGAAATCAGATTCTTGTCAGGGCGGCAAGAAGAAGGACATGTCAAAAATCAAGTGTTTTCATTGTCACGAGCTGGGACACTTAGCCACAGAGTGTCCATACAAGAAGGCCGGTAAGAAGCCCTCAGGAGGAGCAGCAGGTGAAGCTTTTGTTTCATAGTTCAAACTGGATTTTATCCTCATGACTTGTATGGTGTCATCAATGATGGTTAGTGTGTGGTACCTGGACAATGGTGTTTCATTCCATATGACTGGTAACATAGATATCTTCAGTAACTTGGAGGAGAAGGATCTCTAGATGCATATCGAGATGGGCGATGATGGGAGTTATAACGTGTAAGGACTCTTCACCGTGTTGGAACCAAGACACGTCCATGAAGAATATGGAGCACACCACCTGTCTAACCGAGCTCATCCACGGATCCCATCGTGATATTACCGGGGCCCACCACCTTCGTTCAACATTTCGAGGATTCATCCACTTGGCTAACTTCGGAACTTGGCTTTGATACCACTTGTAAGGACTCTTGACACCACATATCTCCACAATGGTATGATATTGTCCACTTTGGGCCTAAGCCCTCATGGATTTGTTTTTGGGCTTTACCCCCAAAAGGCCTCATACCAATGGAGATATTTGTCCATCCTTATATACCCATGATCCTCTCCACTTCTAGTCAATGTGGGACTTTAGTCGTATACCCAACATAACGCAACCGACATTGGTACAATTACCTTTAAGAGGGAGTTTATTTCTCCCCTCAATTTGCGAGATGTTATGTAAGTTCCGAGTTTGAAGAAAAACTTGGGTTTTGTTGAGATGTTGGAGGATAGAGGTTGTGATGTGATATTTAGTAAAGGAAAGGAATTCCTTCATCACATAGCCACATGACAAGTGAAGCGGATAGACATTCGAGTGAAGAACCTATACAAATTAGAGGTAGAAGATTGCACTTCTTTAAGCACTAAAGCGGAAAAGGTGCAGAGCTGATACATCAGCGAATTGTGGCACATGAGATTAGGTCACTTGCATCATTGTGCTTTAAATATCTTGTAGAAAATTTCTACAGGGCTTCCCAAGGGTACACTAGAGCAAAGAGACACATGTAAAGCGTATACATTGGGGAATTACATCAAAGATTCCTTTCATGACAAAGACAGTCGAGCAAAAGCAATCCTTGATCGAGTTCACTCAGATGTGTGTGGACCGTTCTCAACAACATCCACAACCAAGCACAGGTATTATGTAATATTTGTTGATGATTTTTCTCGTAAGTGTTGGATTTTCTTCATGCAGAAGAAAGATCAGACGTTCACTAAGTTTTGTGAATTTACAACACTTGTCGAGAAAGATATTGGCAGAAAAGCTAAAGCTCTCAAAAGCGATAACGATGGAGAGTATGTGTCAAATGAGTTCAAAAAAAAATTGCATCAGAAGGCATTCGACGAGAGTTGATAGAAAATCATAACCCATAGCAGAATGTGGTGGCTGAAAGGAAGAACAGAAGTATTGTGGGAGAGGCACAGGTGATGTTGTATGATCAAGGCCTACCATTACACTTATGGGTTGAAGCATGCAACACAACTATTTATTTGCAGAACAAAAGACCTCGTCAAATTCTCAGCATGAGTACACTAGAAGAGGATTTTTCAGGGAAGAAACCAGATGTGGCACACTTTAGGATCTTTGGTTCATCAGTCTACAACCATGTTACCAAATATGCACAGAAAAAGTTAGATCCAACAACTGAGTTGGGCATATTTGTGGGGTACACTGATACACCTGAAAACTATCGGATGCACTTGCCAACTAACAAGATGACAGTAGTTCGCAAAGATGTGAAGTTAAATGAAGAGAATTCCATGAGATCTTCCCTTGAGAGGTAGCCTTTTCTACATGTGGTTGAGGAGCTTTTAGCTCCAAGGGAGGAACCTTAGGATGATGTGGAGCAGCCACATGTAGAGGAGCAAGGAGTGGAAACACCCACTCATGCAGAATCTTCCAGAGATGGGAGAAAGCACACCAAAGAGGATGACAGGTTATTGCATGATACTAGAGAGAATGTGGGAGCACACACTTCACAGCGTAGGAAAAGGAGGTCACCAAAGAGGTACACTGGATACATGGTTATGATGAGTGGGAGTGTAGAGATTGAGCCATCCTCTTTTGAGGAAGCAGTGCAATAACCAGTTTGGGTTGATGCCATGGTTGAGGAGTATGACTCTATTATTAGGAACAATGTTTTGGAAGTGGTCTCAAGACTAGTTGACAAGTCAGTGGTGAGCACCAGATGGCTTTACAAGGTAAAGCAAGCATCTGATGGTAGTGTCAGAAACACAAGGCCAGGTTTGTGGCTAGAGGGTTCTCTCAGGTGGAGGGCATTGATTATGATGAGACTTTTGCTCATGTAGTAAGGTACTCATCAATCAAATACATGCTAGCATTGTCAACGCATATGGGATGGAAGATACATCAGATGGATATAAAGACAACATTCATCAACGACATGATTGAGGAAGAGGTGTATATTGAGTAGCCTGAAGGATTTGAGACCTTCAACAGAGAGTCGCATGTGTGCAGACTCAAGCAAGCACTGTATGGACTGAAACAAGCACGTTTTGCTTGGTACACTGGGATTGATAGCTATTTCATCAGGTTGGGCTTCACTAAAAGTGAAGCAGATGCGAACATTTACCATAGTGTGGTTGAAGGTAAACTATTGATTATTGTTTTATATGTCGACGATTTGATTCTGACAGGTGATGATAAGTTAATCAAGTATTTCAAAGAGGATCTTGCAAGAGAGTTTGAAATGAAGGACTTGGGGCTTATGCACTAATTTATGGGGATGGCTTTGTTAATTTGACTTACTTGGCTTAGTAAATTCGAGTTGAAGTCTATCTAGATTCATGTAGAATGATTCCTAAATTTTAGGGGTCCTGGTTGAGTTCTTTTGAGTTGTAATTAATTAACTCAGTCTAAATGAGTTATAGTTAGTTAAACTAGTTCAAACAGTTGGAGGAACTAGTAGGAGGTCTACTAGTGGGGATCAACTTCAGTGCAGCTTCACTGCTCCACCATTTAACTGAATATTCACTCATAAATAACTCAGACATGTCAGTTCAGAGGAAGACCCGGTTGAGATTAGAGTTCGGGGACATTGTACTATCAGTTGTATATTTTTTCGAGTCATACAAATGGTGCATGCAATCAATAGAAGGCCTATGATGGATTGCGCAGTTGTAGTGAGGGATTTTCCCAGTTAAATATGGGTTAATTCTCTCAGGAATTGCACAAGGAAGTAGGGGCTTGACAGTCATCAGATTTGGTTAAGTGTTGGCTTGAGTTTGTTTGTGAAGCAGAGAGTGAGATTGTACTTGTGCAGAGATTGTTTATGTCAAACAAACATTGTATTTTCTTCTTAGATCTTTTGGTTAATGCAATATAGATAGTCAGGGTTTTGAGGAGTTGCTTTCCCCAGAAAAATATTGTGTTATGTGTGACTGAATTCTTCCTTTTCAACTTAGTGTTTTCATTGATCAATTTATTTATTTTTCCACTAATGAGTAGAGTAGATTAAAGTCTTTTGTTTTAGCATATTACATAAGCAATTTGAATCTACAAGTCAAAATCTACATGGTATTGGAGCTAAAGACATTATAGAAGAGGAGAGTGTGAGTTTGTTGTGCAGGTGAAATTGAATTTGCAGTTTCATACTTCAGAGTCAGTAGGATGTCATTCTACAGTTTGAGACTTGAGTATGCCCTGTAGGGCAGCTCGAATTACATATCTTGGAAGGACACGATGGAGGCAATGTTGCAAGACAACGAGCTGAAGGAATTCACCGATCATGATATTTTGAAGACTTTAGAATCTGATTCTAAGTATCTAGCTGAATGGAGAAAGTATGTGCCAAAGGTGAGAAGGATTATCCTAGAAGTAGTTAGAGATCATATTGTCTCAAATATCCATGGTAAGGAAACTCCATTTGCAATGTGGAAGACATTGACCCATTTGTTTCAAAATAACAATGACCACATGAAGTTGGTACTGAAGGAAAAGCTAAGAAAGATCAAGATGGATATGGGCGACTCAATTCCAAAGTACTTGACCAATTTCACCCAATGCCTTGATGAGCTTGGAAATGTCGGGATTATTATTGCCGAAAACAGTCTAGTGAGTCTAGCACTTGTAGTACTTCCTAAGAGCTGGCATAGTTACTAGGACTAAGTTAATGGGAAGGAGAAGCTACCAGAGTGGGAGCAATTGTGGTCTGACTTGGTACAAGAAGATATTCAATGAAACCCGAGAGATGGATCCTTATCAAAGCATGATGAGGAGGAGAATTCTTCCTTAGCTGGTAAGGCAAAGAAAGAGAAGGGGAAGTCATCCCATTCCAAATCAAATTCTTATCAAGGCGGAAACAAGAAGGACATGTCGAATATCAGGTGTTTTCATTGTCATGAGCTAGAAACAAAAAGGTCATTAAGAATCCCTCATGAGGAGTGGCCGATTAAGCTCTTGCTTCACAATTCGAATTGGATTTTACCCTCATCGCTTTTATGGTGTCATCGATGATGGGTAGTGTGTGGTACTTGGACAATGGATCTAAATTCCATATGACCAGTAACAAAGAGCTCTTCAGTAACTTGGAAGGGAAGGATCTCCAAATGCATATCAAGATGGGTGATGATGGGAGTTATAGTGAAACTGACGTCGGTATAGTTACTTTCATAAGGATTGTGGTTCTCCCCTCACTTTGTGACGTCTTATGTATGTTCCAGGTTTGAAGAAGAACTTGGTTTCTGTTGAGATGTTGGAGGATAGAAGTTATGATGTGATAATTAATAAAGGAAAGGTGTTCCTTCATCACATAGCCATAGGACAGGTGAAGCGGATAAGGGTTCGACTGAAGAACCTCTACAAAGTGGAGGTAGAAGACCACGCTGCTTTGAGCATTAAAGAAGAGAAGGTGCAGAGCTAAGACATCAGGGAGTTGTGGCATAGGAGATTGGGTCACTTCAATTATGGCGCTTTAAAGATCTTGCACAAATTTCTACAGGGCTTTCCAAGAGTGCACTAGAGAAGAGAGACACGTGCAAAGGGTGTACACTAGGGAAGTACACCAAAGCTTCCTTTCATGACAAAGATAGTTGAGCACATGTGATTCTTGATCGAGTTCACTCAGATGTGTGTGGACTGTTCTCGACGGCATCCACGGCCAAGAATAGGTATTATGTAATATTTGTTGATGATTTTTCTCTTAAGTGTTGGATTTTCTTCATGCAAAAGAAAGATCAGACATTCACTAAGTTTTGTGAATTTAAATCACTTATCGAGAAAGATACTGGGGGTAAAGTGAAATCTCTAAGAAGCGATAACGCTGGAGAGTATGTGTCGAATGAGTTCAAAAACTTATGTGCATCAGAACGCATATGACAGGAGTTGATAGCACCTCATAACCCATTGCAGAATGGTGTGGCAGAAAGGAATAACAAAAGTATTATGGGAGTGGCACAAGCGATGTTGCATGATCAGGGCTTACCATTACACTTGTGGGCTGAAGCATGCAACACAATTGTTTATTTGTAGAACAAAAGCCCTCATCGAATTCCCAAGATGATTACACCAGAAGGGGCCTTTTAAGGGAAGAAACAGATGTGAAACACTTCAGGATCTTTGGTTCATCTGTCTGTTGCCATGTTACCAAATATGCATGGAAAAAGCTAGAGCCAAAAGCTGGGTTGGGCATACTTGTGGGGTACACTTATACACCTCACAACTATCGGGTGTACCTTCCAACCAACATGATGAGAATGGTTCGTAGAGATGTGAATTTCAATGAAGAGAAGGCCATGAGATGTTCCCTTGAGAGGGAGATTCAGCTACATGCAGTTGAATAGATTTTAGCTCTAAAGGAGGAACCTCAGGATGATGTGGAGCAGCCACATGCAGAGGAGCAAGGAGTGGAAACACCCAATCATGGAGAGTCTTCCAGAGATGGGAGAAAGCACACCAAAGAGACTGACAGATTATTGCATGATGCTAGAGAGAATGTGGGAGAAACCACATCACAGTGCAAGCAGAGGAGGTCACTAGAGAGGTACACTGGCTACATGGATCTGATGAGCAGGAGTGTAGAGACTGAGCCATCCTCTTTTGAGGAATCATTGCAACAACCAGTTTGGGTTGATGCCATGGTTGAGAAGTATGACTCCATTATCAAGAAAAAATTTGGGGAAGTGGTCCCAAGACCAGCGGACAAGTCAGTGGCAAGTTACAGATGGCTTTATAAGGTAAAGCAAGTAGTTTATGGTAGTGTGGAGAAACACAAGGCCAATTTTGTGGCTAGAGGATTCTATCAGGTGGAGGGGATTGCTTACGATGACACTTTTGCTCATGCAACAATGTACACATCAATCAAATCCATTCTAGCATTGTCAGTGTAGATGGGGTGGAAGATACATCAGATGGATCTAAAGACAACATTCCTCAACAACATTATTGAGGAAGAGGTGTATATTGAGTAGCCTGCAGGATTTGAGACCTTCAACAGAGAGTCACATGTGTGCAGACTCAAGCAAATGTTGTATGGGTTGAAACAAGCACCCCTTGATTGATACACCAGGATCGATAGCTATTTCCCTGGGTTGGGCTTCACGAAAAGTGAAGCAAATGAAAACCTTTACCATATTGTGATTGAAGGTACATTGTTCATTATTGTTTTATATGTCGACGATTTGATTCTGACATGTGATGATATTTCATGAAGCAAATGAAAACCTTTACCATATTGTGATTGAAGGTACATTGTTCATTATTGTTTTATATGTCGACGATTTGATTCTGACATGTGATGATAATCTTATCAAGTCCTATAAAGAGGGTCTTTCAAGAGAATTCTAAATGAAGAACTTGGGGCTCATGCACTACATTCTGGGGATGGAAGTATGGCAAGGAGATGAGGAACTGTTTGTCTCTCAAGGCAAGTATGCCAACGAGATACTAAATAATTTCCACATGGAGAGCACTAAACCCATGGAGACTCCTCTAGCTGGTAATTGGAGGAAGGAGGATGCTACTTCCGGTGAAGTAGTGGAGGCTACTATCTATAGACAACTTGTGGGTTCACTCATGTTTTTGGTGAACACATGATCGAACATGTGTTATGCAATTAACCAGCTTAGTCAAGCTATGGTTAAGCTGACCAAGCAGTATTGGAAGGCAGCCAAACATGTGTTGAGATACCTTAGAGGTACCACTTAGTTTGGTCTTTGGTATAGATAGACAGAGGGAGTGAAGCATTCAATTCTTCACCGATGTAGATTAGGCAGGGAGTCCATCCAACAAAAGGAGCACATCAAGTGGGATCTTCAGTATTGTGTCAACAGTTGTCTCCTGGTACAACAGGAAATAGAGATCAATTGCACTTAATTTAGCAGATCATAGTACATGGTTGCGAGTCAAGCAGATTGTGAGGCTATCTGGATGAGGAAGATTCTTGTTGGTTTGTTTGGTGAGAAGATGAATCCAACAATGATTTACTGTGACAATCAGAGTTGTATCAAACTCTCTTAGAATCCAATTTTTCATGATCAGTCCAAGCATATTGATATTCGATATCACCATCTTCGAGACTGTGTGCAGAGAAGAATCATGTTGTTGGAGTACGTTCCCACAGAGGAGCGGGATGTAGATATTTTAACAAAGGCTTTGTCAAGATGAAGATTATCCCTTTCTTGTTGAGAGGGAGTGTTAAAAATAGCAACAAGAAATCCTAATTTAATTTGTCCTTGAATTAAATTAGGAAATAAATCGAAATATTATTCTCATAGCAACTTGTAATAGTTAACTAAGTTAATTTGACTTAGTTGGCTCAGTAAATTCAAGTTGAAAGTCTATCTAGAGTCATGTAGAGTGATTCCTAAATTTTAGGGGTCCACGTTGAGTTCTTTTGAGTTGTAAGTAATTAACTCTGTCTAACTGAGTTATATTCAGTTAAACTAGTTCAAACAGTTGGAGGAACTAGTAGGGGTCTAATAGTGGGGATCAACTTCAGTGCAACTTCACTACTCCACCAATTAATTGAGGATTCACTCATAAATAACTCATGGATGTCAGTTCATAGGATGACCTAGTTGAGATTAGAGTTCAAGGACAATGTACTATTAGTTATATAACTTCCCGAGTTGTACAGATAGTGCATGCAACCAGTAGAAGGCCTATGATGGATTGCATAGTTGTGGTGAGGGATTTTCCCAATTAAATATGGGCTAATTCTCTCACGAATTGTGTAAGGAAGTAGGGGCTTGACAAGCATAATATTGGGCTAAGTGTTTGCTTGCGCTGGTTTGTGAAGCAGAGGCTGAGATCAGTTGGGGTTTTGATCAGTTGCTTTCCCCAGAAAAATATTGTGTTATGTGTGGTTGAAATTCTTCCTTTTCTGCTTAGTGTTTTCATCGATCAATTTTTTGTTTCCGCTGATGAGTATAGTAGATTCAACTCTTTTGTTTTAGCATATTACATAAGCAGTTTGAATCTACATGTTATCTGATCCAGATGGATATTGTTGGTCACCTGCCTATTCCACCTAGAACTCCAGTCAGTTTCATTTGTTTCCTTGTTTATTTCAGTATTTACTATTTTTAGCAGTTTTTTGGTCCTGAACTTTCGGAGTAGTTTTGACTCCCTAAACGAAGTTTTTTTTTTTAGTTCCACCACAGGCCCATGGCCATAGGCTAGGGCCTGTCACAATTCCAGTAGTACTCGAAGAGAACTTTCCAGCAAGGTATCATATGTGCGAAATGGAGATAATATGACTAAGGTAAGACCTCGGGAAGTTGGTTGTCAAACTAACCCCAACGGGGCCCACAAACTCTTGGCATTACATCTCTTGGGGTTAGGGTTTTGGTTGTTTAGAGTTTTCTCTTGTTGTTCAATAATAAATAAGCCATTGAGCCTCATTATCACACAGTTCATAGGCATGTAGCCGACACATCTATTCTCAAAGATAAGCTACCATCACCCAAGCTAGTTTATTTCCATTTTGTTTGTAAGCATATTTCAGTATTCTGATGTTAATGAAATGAAGTGTTATTTATGTTGGATCTATGTATTTACGGTTATATTAGTATTTTGTTGTGTTCCTATTTTAAGTTCGGACCAGTGGTATCAGAGCAGTCTTCTCTTTCTTTGTTTTTCCTTGCATATCACCAACGAGATCAGGGTATAAAGAGTTAGGGCTCGATCTGGTTGAACCTTTGCAAGACCAGCCTCGCAAACCCTGATGACCTCCTATGGCGGAAGAAAAGAAAGATGAGGGGGTAGGAGATCCTATCAAAATATTTCTCGAGTAACAAAGGAACGGGATGATGGATAACTTTGCCCAGATCCTTCGACGACTACCCATAAGCAACACATCTTCATCCATCAACCACTCTGGAGGCACCATTCCTTTTAAGGTACAAGTTAACTTTGACATTCCCATATTTGAGGGCCAGATAGATATAGATGACGTAAATAAATGGTTGAATATGTTGGAAGGATATTTTTCAGTTCATGACTTTTCCAATCGGGAAAAGATTACTTTTGCACTTCTCAAAGCCGCCCCACATGTCAAGGACTGGTGGGGAACCTACTATGAACAAAAGGACGAGAGGGAATCCTCATTGTTTTCAGTCGCACCCACTTGGGGTTCTTTCTGAGATGCCATCAAGGAACAATATTACCCTGTCAGGAGCTATGAAGATAAATACATAAAGTGGACTACACTACGGTAGGGAAGGGACCAAGATGTGTTGGAGTTCACAAATGTTTTCCATACCCTCCACACAAAGTTGGGTATCAAGGATTTTGAGTGGCATTTGGTACTCAAGTACCATTGCTATTTACACAAGTACATCTAGGATGAGATAGAGTTCATGGACATCTCCTCGCTCAACACGGTATACTGATATGCTATCGAGAATGAGCATAAGTTTAAACAGAAGAAGCGAGACTTTGGATTTGCGAATCCGAAGCAAGGAAAAGGCAACCCCAAACCATAGAGCAAAGGCCAAATCCAAGTTGGGGCGACCCAAAACAATCCGCCGAAGATGAAAGCAAAGAACAACACCACGAAGACAAAGAAGGACATATGAAAATAGTGTGAGTTCCATAAGAGCTCCACTCACAACACAAATGAGTTTCAGGCCAAGCAGTCATTGGTGGCTGATCTAAAGGCTTCTGATTTAAATGCATGTTCCGACTCTGAGTCAGAACTCAACAAGGGGAATCACAAAGGGAATTATATCATTGACGTGAAGCCTAGTGCCATCGTGGCCACTACCAAGATCTAGAAGAATGAACCTGGAGATCCAGAGGAGGGTGAACGCCTCTTCCACTCACAGATGTGGGTGAAGGGTACTCCGCTGCAGTTCATTGTCGACAACGGGGGTCAAAAGGACCTCATTTCAATAGAGGTCATGAAGCAATTGGGCCTATCGATGACAACACATTTGCATCCATACACCATCAGGTGGCTTCACCAAGAACGAAATCTCCACGTCAGCCAACAGTGCCACCTTCCCTACAACATCAATCCCTTCATGAATGAGGCACTGGGTGATGTTGTTCTTCTTGAAGTTTGTGATGTATTATTAGGAAAACCATACTTGTGGAAGCGACATGTTGTATATGAGTTTAGACCTCGCTCTATCATTATTACTTTGGGAAAAAAGTTGTACAGGATACCAAAGGTATGTAGGTTTTAACCACGTACAGAAATTACCTGCATACGAATTCTAAAAAATAGAAAATAAGCAATGGCGAGAGCATAAACATAAAACACATATACACATAGATTTTCCCCTGGATCCCAAACCGTGACTACCGGATTGATTTTTCATTATATTCCTTTCAATGTTACAATACATATATATACATGTTGAAGCATGCATAAACCCTAATGCATTAACCCTGGATTAGAACATAACCGTAGTTCCCTTGACCAGATTTACAAAATAACATGGATAGAAAACCATCATGCCCAAACCCATGTGCAAAATCAATGCACAAAACCATAGGTAGGTCTTCCCACCCAATATAGGGTCCATAAAAAATTTCCCGAGCCATTGCCCCAGACCTCGTGTAAGGGGGCTATCGCCCCCGTGCATATTCCTCGACAAGGGGGGCAGCCACCACCCCTACTGCGCCCAATGCAATGTACAAGGGGAGCTTTCACCCCTGCCCACACGTGGGGTAGTCATGGAAAGAATATAACACTCACCCAACATTCTCCCATTTGTTGTTTTCTTTCCACATGGGTCCACGTGAGAGCTTAGTCATTGATCCAACACTATAATGCACATTGTTTCTCTACACCAGGAGAACTTCTCAATGCTCACAGACTTTGTCAATGCATTTGCAGTATTCTTCAAAGTGTCCACCTTTACCAGCAACACCTTTTTGTCCTCAACCATATCCCTCAAAAAGCGATACTGAACATCAATGTGCTTTGTCTTTGAATGATAAGGCAGGTTCTTTTTCAAGAAAATTACACTTTGGTTGTCACAATCTATCCTTATAGCTCAATGTACTAACCCCATACTTGAACACAATATCTGCAACCAAACTTCTTCCTTGCTTGCATGAGTGGCTTCCATGTATTCTGCCTCTGTAGTTGAAAGGGGCACTACAGAATGTCTCTTACTCATCCAACTGACTGCACCTCCAAATAGGTTAAACATATACCCACTTGTAGATCTTCTCTGATCCAGGTCTCCAACCCAGTTTGCATCAAAAAAGCCACGGATGTCCAAAATTGTGTCCAATCTTGACCTTCCTTGGTAACACAAACCACAATCACTAGTGCCATGCAAATACTTGAAAACCCGCTTCACTATTGTCCAATGCTCCTTCCCTGGTTTTGACATAAACTTGTTCAATACTCTCATTACATGTGCAATGTCTGGTCTAATATAGAATATTTCATACATCAGGCTACCGAATGCACTTGCATATGGAACACGAGACATGTCCTCTTCCTCTTCTTGTGTCTTGGGACATTGTTCAACAGATAACTTTACACCTACAAGAATAGGAACCTTCATCGGTTTACTATCCTGCATATTAAACCTCTACGTTATTATCTTGAAATACTTCCTTTGGTTTAACCAGAGCTTCCTCTTTTCCCAATCTCGTTTAATTTCCATGCTCAAAATATAGTTTGCAGCACCAAGATCTTTCATGTCGCATTTGGAGGATAATTGGGTTTTCAAATCCTGGATAATTCCTTTGTCATTTCCAACCAACAACATATCATCCACATACAAGACCAGATAAATAACACAGTCACCAATTAATTTAAAATACACACAGTGACCTTCTTTGCTTCTGGTGAAGCCAAGTCCCCGTATAAATGTATCAAATTTCTGATACCGCATCCTTGGTGATTGTTTTAACCCATACAAAGACTTTTTTAACTTGCATACCAATTTTTTCTTACCCTTCACTGCAAAGCCTTCAGGTTGCTTCATGTAGATATCTCTTCCAGATCCCCGTGAGCAAATGTTGTCTTCACATCCATTTATTCTAGCTCAAAATCAAAAATAGTGACAACATATAAAAGTAATCTATTAGAAACTACCTTGGAAACAAGAGAAAAAAATATCACCAAAATGAATTCCAGGCACCTGGGAATAACCTTTTTCTACCAACCAAGATTTGTATTTCTCCACCTTTCCTTTAGCATTCATCTTCTTCTTAAACACCCATTTTCTTCCAATGGGTTTCCTTCTAGCCAGCAACTCCACCAGATCCCAAGTCTCGTTTTTGTGCGAAGATTCCATTTCATCAACCATGGCCTAACAATTTTCTCTAAATCTACTACTTCCCTAACAATTTTGGGATCATCATCAGTAATAGATAAAACAAAATTTGAACGGAAATCAGATGGACTATACCTTTCTGGCTGCCTTCTTTCTCGAACTGATCTTATCACAGCTAGTATTTGTGGCTCTTCACCTTCTGATTCCTCTTCTGTTGTAGAGTCTGATTCTTCTTCCTTTAGCTCAAACTCTATCTTCTCAGGTTCCTTTGGTAGGACTTCATGTTTAATAACATCTTTCACCTCTCTAAACACCACATCTCAGTTGTACACAACCTTACTTGTTTATGGGTTCCAAATCTTATAACCTTTTAAGCCATCCTTATACCCAATAAAGATGCACCTTTCAGATTTACTATTCAACTTTGTTCTTTTTTCCTTTGGAACATGTACATATGCATCACATCCAAATACCCTCAGATGTGAAAGAGAAGGTTTCTTAACAGTCCATACTTCTTGTGGAGTCTTATCCTCCAATGTTGATGAAGGTGATCTGTTGAACAAGTAACATGCAGTCTCCATTGCCTCTACCCAGAATTCTTGTCCTAACCTGACACCACTGAGCATGCTTCTTGCCTTTTCCATCAACGTCTTGTTCATTCTTTCTACATCTCCATTTTGTTGAGGTGTGTATGGAGTAGTCTTATGCCGTGCTATACCACACTTCTTACAGAACTTTTCAAATTCCTTCTTACAAAACTCTCCACTGTTATCTGTCCTCGGCACCTTTATCTTCTTCTTTGTCTCGTTTTCCACCAGAGACTTAAATTCTTTAAACCTGTCAAAGACTTCAGATTTCTTCCTGAGGAAATATATCCATATATTCCTTGAGAAGTCATCTATAAATGATACATAGTACACAGAATCACCCAGTGATGGAACCAACACAGGTCCAAACACATCATTGTGCACAAGCTCTAATATATGTTTCGCCCTCTTAGCACCAGAGGGGAAACTCGCCCAATTTTGCTTCTCATATACACAATTTTTGCAGAAATCAAAATCCAGAGAGCAATTAGACATAGCTCTACCATACCATTACCATGTAGTATTCGAAGGCCCTTCTCTCCAATATGTCCAAGCCTTTGATGCCATAACATGGTCTTTTCTCCAGAGACCACTCGATTTTCTGCTCCACTTTCAAGAACCACAGAACTGTTGCACCCATCAATAACAAAGCTACCCTGAAGCTTGTACAGAGTTCCAATCCGAACTCCCTGCATCAATATCAGTGCTCAACGAACCATCTTACAGATATCTTTCTTGAATAATGTTTTTACACCTATATCATCCTGCTTGCTTACAGAAATCAAATATCTGGCAAATGCAAGAATATGCAGGACACTCAGAAGTGTTATAATCCTTCCACCTTGCACCTTCAACTTGAATTTTCTGCAACCAATGATTCAAGCCTTCCTATCATCCCCTAAGAAGACATCACCACCATCATATTTCTCATACTCGTAGAACCACTCTCTATGGGGAGTGAAGTGAAAGGATGCACCTGAGTCAATCAACCATGCCTCATGATCCACATGTGTACTTGAAGAAGAAGACAAGTACACATCCCCACCTTCATCTAAGGCGGTTTTCACCTATGTAGAAGGAGCATCATCAGATCCCTTTCCTTTCTCATGAGCTTTAGATTTGTAGTCCCTTTTGAAGCGTCCTTTCTTTCTGCGTTTCCAGCACACCTTTATAGGTTTTCCTGGCGATTTAGATCTCCCTCTATATTTAGATCTCCTACTTGAGAACTTATTTTTGTTTATGTTCTAGGACCATCCTCGTACAAACAAGGCGTCACCATTCTAGCCCTCCATATTTTTCTATCTCATCTCCTCTGATAGCAAGGATGAGACTATTTCATCAAACTTTAAGGCATGCTACCTATTGCAACAACCCGACTATCCCACCAATCTGGTAGAGAACACAACAAACATATGCACTTATCTTCATCTGAAATTTTAATATCAACAGATAATAACTGGCTTACCACAATATTGAAGGTGTTCAAATGCTCTGTCACCGAGTCTCCATCTTTCATCCTCGGGTTATACAACTTTTTCCGTAGAAACAGTTTATTCACCAAAGACTTAGATTGGTACAAGGTCCCTAACTTGTCACACAAAGCCTTCACCGAAGCTTCCCCTGATACATTCAACAATACTGAATCTGAGACACACAATTTCATTGTGCTCTTTGCCTTCTCATTCAACTTTTCCCAGTCTTTAGCTGACATTGTTGTTGGTTTAGTACCTGGATCTACTGTGATCCACTGATATTTATCCACTAGAAATCCCTCCATCTTGAGTTTCCACAATCTTGAGTTTCCACAACTCAAAACTTTGACCATTAAATTTCTCGATCTCTATATCTCCACTGCTCACCATCTTATTTCACTACAAGAATCGATCCCGTAGATCTCCCACTGAACAGGGTCTACCACATGCCTGAGCAAAACCCCTCAGCAGTAAATGCGTCCCCTTGAACCCGAAACAACTCTGATACCAATTGTAGGTTTTAACCCCGTACGAAAATTACCTCCATACAAATTCTAAAAAATAGAAAATAAGTAATGGTGAGAGCATAAAACATAAAACATATATAAACAGGGATTTTCCCCTGGATCTCAAAATCGGGACTACCAAATTGATTTTTCATTATATTCCTTTCAATGTTACATATATAAATATATATTATATATATATATATAATATAATATATATATATATATACATGTCGAAGCATCCATAAGCCCCAATCCATTAACCTTGGATTAGAACATAACCATAGTTCCCTTGACTAGATCTACAAAATATCATGGATAGAAAACCATCATGCCCAAAACCATGTGCAAAATCCATGCACAAAACCATAGGTAGCCCTGCGTGGGGTAGTTGTGGAAAGAATATAACAGACACTCAACAAGGTAGCCATGCCTACTGCCATCTCTTTGATCACTACGAAGCAATGTGGGAAGATCATTTATGAGACTAGGAAATTTGTTTTCCTTATGATTCACCCTCAGGGAAAGAAGCAGGTTATGGCTATGGCTTCTAGACAGGGCTCCTTTGCATAGCAACAACAGATAGACAAGGTCATGGAGGAGTACAAGGAAATTTTCACCTCACCTATAGGGGTACCTCTACACTGTCAAGTCAAGCACTCCATTGATCTGACCCCAGGCGCACCACTACCCAATGGACTGATTTATCGACTCTCTGTTATGGAGAATGATGAGATCAAGAGGTAGATTTAGGACCTGTTGCAGAAAGGGCACATCAATCCAAGATCATCACCCTGTGGGAGACCGATTGTAGTGGTACAGAGAAAGGATGGGACCTGGAGACTCTATATTGACTATCGGGTGCTGAACACGATCACTGTCCAAAATAGGTACCCAATCCCACGAATTGATGACCTTTTGGACCAACTTAAGGGGGCCAAATATTTTAGTAAGATTGACTTGAATTCTGGTTATCACCAGGTGCATATCAAACCCTTTGATGTGTGGAAGACTGCCCTCAAATCCAAGGAGGACCTTTTCGAATGGTTGGTCATGCCTTTCGGGTTGACGAATGCCCCCACAACCTTCATGAGATTGATGGACGACATCTTGCGACCCTTCACCAATGCATTCATGGTGGTGTATTTAGATTTCATCTTGATCTTCATCCAAAGTTGGGAAGAGCACCTCCACCATATTCGATAGGTCCTTCAAACCCTACGACAACACAAGTTGTGTGCCAATTTGGAGAAATGCACTTTTGGCATGACCCAGGTTCAATATCTAGGGTGCATCATTGATGAAAAGGGTGTGCATGTGGACCCAGCCAAGATACAAGTCATTCGGGATTGGCTAGCCCCAACCACTCTAACAGAGTTCCGCAACTTTCTGGGTCTTTCCAATTTCTACCGAAGGTTCATGTTGGGGTTCTCTCATATCACTTGGCCTTTAAGTCAATTCACCAAAGGCGGAGCGAAAGCAAAGTTTTTTTGGTCTGAAAACCAATAGAAGGCGTTTGCTGAGTTGAAGCATCGCCTCTACTCTGCACGAGTGCTCACATTACTAGACCTGCAACAACCATTTGAGATTGAGACAGACGCCTCTGACTATGCTATTGGTGCAGTATTTACTCAGTAGGGGCATCTAGTGACTTACCACAATGAGACACTTTCAGACACAGTCCAAAAGTATTCCACTTATGACAAAGAAATGTATTCCATTTTGAAGGCCTATCATCAATGGAAGCATTACATTCTAGGGAAGGAAATGGTCATCCACATAGACCACTGACCCTTGCAGTTCATACAGACACAAGGGAAGTTGCAGAACGATCACCATCAGTAATGGTTGACCTACCTGCAATAGTTTCATTTGAACATTAAGTACAAGAAGGGCAACACCAATAATGTTGCAGACTACCTCAGCCGACCACCAGTTATGGCGCTGATCTCTGTGCTCGACGCCTGTGGGCACGAAACTTTGAGATGGCCACATCTTTACCAGAGCGATCCATAATTTGGGATCACATGCCAAACACTCTTGGAAGGGAAGCAAGTTCCAAATTTTCACCTTTAGGATGCACTGTTAGGCCACCTGGGACACATCTTTGTTCCTTCAAGCGAGTGTTCCAAGATGATTTGGGAGGTGCACTACAGTCGGGTTGTTGGACATTTCAGAGTGGAGAAAACAATGGCGATATTGAAGAAGTATTTTTATTGGCCGAAACTTCATCAAGATGTTGGGAAGTACATTAGATCATGCACCTCATGCACCATTTCCAAACCAACCATCAAGAAGCAAGGCCTATATACTCCTCTACCTACTCCTAGTCGACCTTGGGAATCTATATCCATGGATTACATGCCAGGCCTTCCTACTACTAAGCATGGAAATGATTGTGTTTTCGTCGTCGTTGACAGATTCTTTAATATGGCCATTATGGTGGCCTGTAAGAAGAGTATCACAGTAGAGGCCACTACTAAGCTCTTATTTGAGCGAGTGTGGGTACACTTTGGGATTCTACAGTCCATTGTCTCAGATTGGGACAACATATTCCTGAGTGAATTTTGGTCAAGTCTCTGGTCGATGTTGGATTCAAAGCTTACTAAGTCCATGACTTTCCATCCCCAAACTGATGGCCAAATAGAGGTTGTCAACAGGATGATCGTACACATTCTGCGCATGTACAACTCGAAGCATCCACACACATGGGATGAAAATCTCCCCTATGTCTAGCACAACTACAACAAAGCTCTCCATAGCTCAACAAGCCACAACCCCTTTCAGGTAGGGATGGGATTTTAGTCATTATGTCCCACTAATGTGGCCATATCATTTGTAGCCACTCAGGCAAATTCGACTCGCATACAATCTAAAGCCGACATGGCTAACAACTTCATTGAGTGCATGCAACACATCCGCCAACAGGTCCATGATATATTGGACATAACCAATGCTAAGTACAAGCAGCGCCATGATTAGCATCGAGTGTCACATAAGTTCCAAGTGGGCAACAAAGTTTGGCTACATTTGCATAAGGAGCGCCTCATTGGACCCCACTGCAAGCTTTTTCCACTCCGATATGGGCCATACACCATCACTAAGGATGTCGGTGACAATTCCTTTGAGCTCAGTATCCCACCATTCCTTGGTCTGCACCCAATGTTCAATGTAGACCACCTTCGGCCATACTTTCCACCATTGTTGGACACATCCGACATTGCAAAATAACTCACACCAATAGAGCTCAACCTGAACTACATGGAACATAACATAACTGATCATCTCATGGACACATAGATCAAGAACTCTCACCAACAGAGGATCCAACTATATCGAGTTGTCAAAGTAGGCCAACTCCTTCACCAGGGCAAGTGGTTCACTAGGGACCAAGTTCAACAGAAATTTCCTCACCTCATGGAGGCTCTGCACATAATGGGGACCATTGCTTCCTAAGGGGGGAGGAATGATCTAGGTGGATATTGGTGGCCACTTGCCTATTCCACCTAGACCTCCAGTCAGTTTCATCCATTTCCTTGTTTATTTCAGCAATTACTATTTTTAGCAGTTTTTTCGGGTCTTGAACTTCCGGAGCAGTTTTGACCCCCTAAACGACATTTTTTTTAGGTTCATTGTAGGCCCCCAGTCGTTGGATGGGTCTGCTATAAATCATGTAGTACTCAGAGATTCCTTTACAACAAGGTATCATACGCGCCAAATGGAGATAATATTACCAACTTACGAACCCGGGAAGTTGGTTTTCCAACTAACCCCAACATGGCCCACAAACTCATGGCGTTACATCTTCTGGGTTAGGGATTTGGTTGTTTAGGGTCTTCTCTTGTTGTTAAATAATAAATAGGCCCTTGAGCCTCATTATAACATAGTCCAGAGGCATGTAGAAAACACATCTCTTCTCATAGATAAGCTACCATGGCCTGAGCTAGTTTATTTCCATTATGTTTGTAAGCATATTTCAATATTTTGATATTAATGAAATGAAGTGTTATTTCTGTTGCATCTCTGTATTTATGGTTATATCAATATTTTGTTGCATTATTGTTTAAGTTTAGATCAATATCAGAGTTGAAGACATTATAGAAGAGGATAATACAAGTTTGTTATGCAGGTGAAATCAAATTTGTAGTTTCATACTTCAGAGTCAGTTCTACAGTTTGAGACTTGAGTATGTCCTGGAGGGAAGCTCAAATTACATAGCTTGGAAGGATATGATGGAGGCATTGTTGGAAGACAATGGGTTGGAGGAATTCATAAATCATGATATTCCAAAACCTTGAGCATCTAATGCTAAAGATCTGGTTGAATGGAGAAAGTGTGTGGAAAAGGCGAGAAGGATTATCCTAGAAGGAGTTCAAGATCATATTCTCTCGAATCTCCAAGGTAAGGAAACTCCATTTGAAATGTGGAAGGAATTGATAGACCTGTTTCAAAATATCAGTGACCACAGGAAGTTGGCATTGAAGGATAAGCTCAGAAATATCAAGATGGAGAAGGATGACTCAATTCCGAAGTACTTAACCAAGTTCACCCAATGTCGGGATGAGATTGGAAGTGTCGGGATCACTGTTGCCAAAGACGATCTGGTGAGTCTAGAACTTGTAGGAATTCCCAAGAGCTAACACAGTTACCAAGACTCAATTAATGGGAGGGTGAAGCTACCAGAGCGAGAGAGATTGTGGTCTGACTTGGTACAAGAAGAGATCCGGCGGAACACCAGAGACATATCCTCATCAAAGCATGATGATGAGGAGAATTGTGCCTTAGCTGGTAACGCAAGGAAAGGGAAGGGGAATTCATCCCATTCCAAATCAAATTCTTTTCAGGGCGGTAAGAAGAAGGACATGTCAAAAATCAAGTGTTTTCACTGTCATGAACTAGGACACTTTGCCACAAAGTGTACGCACAAGAAGGTCAGTAAGAAGCCCTTAGGAGCATCAACATGTGAAGCTCTTACTTCACAGTTTGAATTGGATTTTACCCTCATCGCTTGTATAGTGTCATTAATGATGATTAGTGTGTGGTACCTGGACAATGGAGCTTCATTCCATATGATCGGTAACAAAGAGATCTTCAGTAACTTGGAGAAGAAGGATCTCTAGATGCATATTGAGATGGGTGATGATGGGAGTTATAGCGCAACTGACATCAACATAGTTACCTTTTAGAGGAAGTTTGGTTATCCCCTCACTTTGTGAGGTGTTGTGTATATTTTGGGTTTGAATAAGAACTTGGTTTTTGTTGCCATGTTGGAGGATAGAGGCTATGATGTGATATTTAGTAAAGGAAAGGCGTTCCTTTGTCACATAGCCAAAGGACAAGTGAAGCGGATAGGGGTTCAAGTGAAGAACCTCTACAATTTGGAGGTAGAATATTGTGCTTATTTGAGCACTAAAGCAGAGAAGGTGCAGAGCCGAGACATCGGTGAGTTGTGGCACAGGAGATTGGGTCACTTGCATTATGGCGCTTTGAAGATCTTGCAACAAATTTCTATAGGGCTTCCCAAGGGTACACTAGAGTAGAGAGACACATGAAAAGGGTGTACATTGGGGAAGTACACCAAAGCTTTCTTTCATGAAAAATACAGTCGAGCACAAGCAATTCTTGACTGAGTTTACTCAGATGTGCGTGGACCATTCTTGACAACATCCAAGACAAAACACAGTATTATGTAATATTTGTTGATGATTTTTCTCGTAAGTGTTGGATTTTCTTCATGCAAAAGAAAGATTAGATGATCACTAAGTTTTATGAATTTAAAGCACTTGTCGAGAAAGATACTCGCAGGAAATTTAAAGCTCTTAGAAGTGATAACGGTGGAGAGTATATGTCGAATGAGTTCAAAAACTTATATGCATTAGAAGGCATTTGATGGGAGTTGATAGCACCTCATAACACAAAACAGAATGGGGTCACTGAAAGGAAGAATAGAAGTATTGTGGGAGCATCACGGGTGATGTCGCATGATCAAGGCCTACCATTACACTTGTGGGTTCAATCATGCAACACAGTTGTTTATTTGCAAAATAGAAGCCCTCATCAAATTCTTGGGATGAGTACACCGAAAGAGGCTTTTTCAGGGAAGAAACCAGATGTGGCACACTTCAGGATCTTTGGTTCATCAGTCTACTGACATGTTACCAAATCTCCATGGAAAGGCCTAGAGCCAACAACTGAGTTGGGCATATTTGTGGGGTACACTGATACACCTCACAACTATCAGGTGTACCTGCCAACCAACAGGATGACAGTGGTTCACAAAGATGTGAAGTTCGACGAAGAGAAGGCCATGAGATGTTCCCTTGAGAGGGAGCTTCAGCTACATGCGTTTAGGGAGCTTTTAGCTCCAAAGGAGGAACCTCAGAATGATGTGGAGCAACCACATGCAAAGGAAAAGAGAGTGGAAATACCCACTCATGCAGAGTCTTCCAAAGATCGGAGTAAGCGCATCAAAGAGGCTGACATGTTATTGCACGATACTAGAGAGAATGTGGGAGCACCCACATCATAGTGCATGAAGAGGAGGTCACCAGAGAGGTACACTGGCTACATGGCTGTGATAAGCGGGAGTGTAGAGATTGAGCCATCCTCTTTTGAGGAAGAAGTGTAATAAACAATTTGGGTTGATGCCATGGTTGAGGAGTATGACTCCGTTATCAGGAACAGTGTTTGGGAGGTGGTCCCAAGACCTACAAACAAGTCAGTGGTGAGTTTCAAATGGATATACAAGGTAAAGCAAGCAGTTGATGGTAGTGTGGAGAAACACAAGGCTAGGTTTGTAGCCAAAGGGTTCTCTCAGGTGGAGGAATTGGTTACTATGAGACTTTTGCTCCTACAGCAAGGTACTCATCAATCAGATCCATTCTATCATTGTCAGCGCAAATAGGATGGGAGATAAATCAGATGGGTGTAAACACAACATTCCTCAACGACATGATTGAGGAAGAGGTGTATATTGAGCAGCTTGAAGGATTTAAGACCTTCAATATAGAGTCGCATGTGTGCAAACTCAAGTGAGTGTTGTATGGACTAAAACAACCACCCCGTGCTTGTTACACTAGGATCAATAGCTATTTCACTGGGTTGGGCTTCACCAAAAGTGAAGCAGATACAAAACTTTACCATATTGCAGTTGAAGGTAAATTGTTGATTATTGTTTTATATGTTGACGATTTGATTTTGACAGGTGATGATAAGTTGATCAAGTCTTGTAAAGAGGATCTTGCAAGAGATTTAAAAATGAAGGACTTGGGGCTCATGCACTACTTTCTGGGGATGAAAGTATGGAAATGAGATGAGGAATTATTTGTTTTTCAAGGAAAGTGTTCCAACGAGATACTGAAGAAGTTCCACATGGAGAGTAGTAAACCCATGGAGACTCCTCTAGCTAGTAATTGGAGGAAGGAGGATGCTTCTTTCGTTGAAGTAGTGGAGGCTACTATTTATAGACAACTTGTGGGTTCACTTATTTATTTGGTGAACACACGACCGAACATGTGTTATGCAATTAACCAGCTTAGTGAAGCTATGGTTAAGCCGATAAAACTGTATTGGAAGGCAGCCAAACATGTGTTGAGATACTTTAGAGGTGCCACTCAGTTTGGTCTTTGGTACATGGGGACATAGGGAGTGAAGCATCAAGGCTTCACCATTGCAGATTGGGCAGGGAGTCCATTCGGCAGAAAGTGCACATCAGGTGGGATCTTTAGTGTTGGGTCAACAATTGTTTCTTGGTATAGCAAGAAACAAAGATCAGTTGCACTGAGTTCAGAAGAAGCATAGTACATGGCTGCCAGTCAAGCAACATGTGAGGCTATCTAGATGAGGAAGATTCTTGTTGGTTTGTTTGGTCAACAGATGGATCCAACAATGATTTATTGTGACAATCAGAGTTGTATCAAACTCTTCGAGAATCCAAATTTTCATGATCGGTCCAAGCATATTGATATCCAGTATCACCATCTTCGAGAGTGTGTGTAGAGAAGAATCATGTTGTTGGAGTACATTCCCATAGAGGAGTAGGATGCAGATATTTTGATAAGGGCATTGTCAAGATGCAAATTCGAGTTTCACAAAGGCATCGTTGGGGCAGTAGATAATCCCTTTCTTGTTGAGAGAGTGTGTTAAAAATAGAAACAATAGATCCTAATTTAATTTGTCCTTGAATTAAATTAGGAATTAAATCAAAATTCTATTCTCATAGCAACTTGTAATAGTTAACTAAGTTAATTTGACTTAGTTGGCTCAGTAAATTCGAGTTGGAAGTCTATCTAGAGTCATGTAGAGTGATTCCTAAATTTTAGGGTTCCAGATTGAGTTCTTTTGAGTTGTAATTAATTAACTGAATTTAACTGAGTTATAGTAAGTTAAACTAGTTCAAACAGTTGGAGGAGCTAGTAGGAGGTCTAGTTGTGGGGATCAAGTTTAATGCAGCTTCATTGCTCTACTAGTTAACTGAAGATTCACTCATAAATAACTCATGCCTGACAGTTTAGAGGAAGACCGGGTTGAGATTAGGGTTAAGGGACAATGTACTATCACTTGTATAATTTTCCGAGTTGTATGGATGGTGCATGCAATTAGAGTATGATGGACTGCATAGTTGTGGTGAGGGGTTTTCCCAATTAAATATGGGATAATTCTATCAGGAATTGTGCAAGGAAGTAGGGGCTTGACATGCAATAGATTTGGCTAAGTGTTGGTTTGAGCTGATTTGTGAAGCAGAGAGTGAGATTATACTTGTGCAAAGATTGTTTGTGTTGAACAAGAATTGTATTTTCTTCTCAGATCTTTTGGTTAATGCAATATAGATAGTCGGGATTTTGAGCAGTTGCTTTCCCCAGAAAAATATTGTGTTATGTGTGATTGAAATTCTTCCTTTTCTGCTTAGTGTTTTCATTGATCAATTTTTTGTTTCTACTGATGAATAGAGTAGATTCAAGTTTTTTGTTTTAGCATATTACATAAGTAGTTTGTATCTACAAGAACTACTAGATATAATAGATGCCCTTGGGGAAGAGTAACCCGCAGACCTGGATGTCATGGTACAAGGAGAATTCACATGAGGAGGAAAAATAGACATCAAAGTAGGCTTCCCAGCATGCACATCCAAATAAAAAAGGGGACCAATATGCAAAGAGTCAGAGAATGAACCAGAATGTAAATTTGCAAAAGTGAGGGATTCTGAATTACCAGGGATTAATGTATCCTCAAGAGACCGATAATTCCTTGTCGCTGGAGTCAACGAAGACACCTCCAGAAGCAAACCCATTTGAGAAACCATCATCAAATTGGGCATGATCGAAATATATGTCACCAGGTCCATCACCTATCCATTGCCTTCTACTAGATCCTCAAGACCAACCCTCTATACCTCCCCCCCAATCTCTTGTTTCTTGGATGATTTCCTAACATTAGAATAACCTTGAAAGGAAGATTGCAATTACTGATCAAGTGGCCATATTTATGGCATCATTTTTAGTGAAAAGGGAGTTCTTTGTAGTCCAAGTATTGAAGATGCACACAACCCTTCCCAATGTTCATGGGAGCATGAAATTTTTTCTACAAGTCCAAACAAACCATCACCCTCGCTATCAACTTGTCACACATCTCACGGAAGGAGTAATCCGCATCCGAGAAATGCCACATATTAGTGAAGCTTTGGGTGTTCCACATATTTGAAGGAAGCTTGGAAAACTGAACTCAGACGAGAATCTCATCCATACACTCATTTTATGCATCAAATAATAGAATTTATAATTTGAAGATGATGGGGATGGAGTCTATAGCCCAAACTTCCTTCACCACTCTCGCTGCATCCTCCTTTGACTTGAAGAAGAGTTGAATCCACCCCTTATCCAAAAGAAAAACATTAGGTGCATCTGAGACCACAGGGGAAATATACTAGTCCAGCCATGCCAAAATGGTTGCTAAAATAAATGTATGCCTTCTTGCTCTACCAACTAATGATTTCTCAACTAAATCAACTACATCTGCCATTTCCACATCATCCCCTAAACATAAGCTATATGTCGCAAGAGAGACATCACATTTTAGAACCCGATGTTTCTTCTTATTGGTATGAGAAGGACTACCATCCCCCTTCTCCTGTAAACCCTGGTTCAAAACATTCTTCACTGAACCTTCTAGACCAGAACCTAAATGAGGACTCTAAATGGGTGCCACTTGATTAACCAAAACTTGAGGACCTAAAATCGCAGCAAGAGGATTTCCCACATGAATAATGGGCACTATAGGTATGGGTGTCGCTACTTGAGGGAAACTATTCACTGACTGCGAGATCGGGAATGTAGAAACCCCTCCACTTAATGATGGAAGAGGAAAGCCCACACCAGAAAGTCCCCCAGAGAAAGGCCTAGAAAAATAAAAGAAACCCTCATTTGAAATGGAAGGGAACAGAGGAGGAAATGCACCTACCAAAGCCATCTGCAGAAAATCCATTGACGAGGGGAAAACACTAGTATGTGAAGCCACTGACGTGAATCCTAAACATATGGAAAAAGTAGAAAGATTCCTTGGAACCCTATGAGAAGGGTTCCATGAAAACCCACCAGCCTCATTCAAACCCCCTACAGAAGGACCCAGAGGCTGAGAAGAAAAACCACCTGAGGTAACACCTACACTAGACGAGACAAATATGGAACCCCTGTTGGAGCTCACTGAATCATAATCACCTCATCCATGTAATCCATACTTGAACCACACCACACCTTCCAACTCAGCAAATCACCAATGAAATTGGCCCCATAAATGCAGACAAGACGCAGAGCATAGGTAAAAAACCCAATAAAAACACAACCATTGAGATAGGGTGTTGTGAAAACAATAATTTATATTTAAATTTTTAGTGAATATAAAACCTTGATTATGTATAAATTTCGATGACTCTCACAATAAAGTAAATTTTATGAATGCTTATCTAGTAAAGACTATATTTGTTATCTCAAAGGATTAATTTTTCCATATAAATAATTTATAAATGGAAAAAACAATCCCTAAAAAAATTTAAATAATAATTTTATATGTAAATTCTAATTCATATGGAGTCTTGAAGATGTATAAGTTAATCAAATTTGATGACTCTCACAATAAGGTAAACTTTACTAATCCTTTCTTAGTAGGGATTGTGTTTATCATATGAAGGGATTAGTTTGTCCATGTAGAAAATGAAAAAAAAAAAAGCAAATTTATAAGAACTTCGTTCTAAGTTGGAATAAAATCACAAAATCACAAATATGTTATATTTTCCCCTTATTAAAATAAAATTTGGAATGTATGAATTTTATTGTTCATTGCATTGTTATTGGTGGAGTGCCTTTAATTGTTAAGTTTATGTAGTATTTAAAAACCAAAAATGCCATGGAATTACAGTGTGTTGATGTTAGTATGGATGGTATGTTGATGCCATTGTGGAGGTTTGTTGGTTTAATGATTTGGTAAAGGGTAACTTTAAAGTGGCATTACATTAGTGTTGTTTCTATTTTATTCTTGTTTTGTTTGAATTATGCATCGGGTATTTTTTTCCTTTCTAAATTTTGGATAAAATATTTTATCATATTTTATCATTGATTAAGATATTAAGCTTAGTTTAGTTTTTGAAGAGTTGAGCAAGTTTAATGTTGCATCAAGTTAATGCTTAGTTTGTTTCAGTCTTCTTTGAATTATGAATTGTTTACTACATCGAGTTAATATGTCTTCAAGATTATCATTGTTCAAGGTGTTAAGGTTGGCCTACTTAAGTCACCAACATAAGCTTGGGCTTGGTATAGTTTTTGTGTTGCCATTGATATGTGTTTAGTGGTATATTGTAAATTTATCTAAAATATTTTCTTTGTTCATAATCTAGTCTTTTCTTCTTAACCTTTAAGACTTTTTACTTGGGCAGACCTTGACACATTGTTCTTTGCCCCATTTCATGTAGGAGGGAAATGCCTTGTTTTGATTTCTATTGGGCTTGAATTGTCCTTGCATAATCATTAAAAAAATGAGTTTGTGAAGACATGGCATTGTGCATTTGCTATTAAAGGATTTTAAGTTGTGGTCGTTTAGATCAAATGTAACTCATTCTAGGTTATGAAAGTTACATATAATTTTGAGCATTTCCATTGAGAAAATAGGGTTTTGTGAGCCTTTATTATTCCTCCATGTGAAAATTAGCTTCAGCACCCAAAAACAAAAAAATAAGGGAAGGGGGGTGGAGTGCGCTTTAGTATACATTCATTGTTGGCAAATGGTCGATTTCGGATTGGAAAAGTCAGTGTCTTGTAGTCCTTTGTTGCTCCCTTGTTTGTGTTTGTGTAAGTTTATGCCTCTTCTCGATGGATGCAATTTAGGTTTTGAATGTTGCTTATGCTAGGGAAATAAGGGACATGTCTCAAGTGTTCTTGCATTGCAAAACATTACTTTAGTTTCCATTTGGCATGTACATTAATAGCACTTGTTGTATTGTAGGTTTTATAGTTTGTATGCCACTTTGCATTGATCACTATGGTTTTGGATTAGTTTATACAACATCAAATTTCCTTTTCGTAGTGAGTCAAGGTGAGCAATTTCTTTTTTCTCATTTATTACATTTTTTGGATGCTTTACCAAGAGAGGGCCTATTTCAATGGCATGGTTTGGTGAATGTTATTTATAAATTATTCTTGTTGGCATTCAAGGGGTGGGTTGATGCCTGAAAAAGCTAATAGCGTAAAACCACATTTTTTCTTTGGGATGGTTCTTCAATTAGTTTTAAGTTAAAAACATAAAGTAATTCTCTTAAATTTCTAAAGCTTTATTACATGTCATATCCGTTGGGATTTACATTCACATAAAATTTGGAAATATAGAATACAACATTAGGCAAGTTGCTTGTATGTCAATGGTAATGTGTATATTAGGGGTAGAGAAAAGCAAGAAAAGGCGATGAAAAACATAAACACTTATACATTAACTATCTTTTGGTCACACTCTACATCTCCAAAAATATGCAAATATTCATTATTATATATTAGGGGTAGAGAAAAGCAAGAGAAGGTGATGAAAAACATAAACACTTATACATTAACTATCTTTTTGGTCGCACTCTACATCTCCAAAAATATGCAAATATTCATTATTGTCTCATTGTCAAAATTTTCAATCAATATAAGTCAGTGATAACCTAAGTCTTCATTGTCATCATTTCCAATCAATATAAGTTAACCATAGACTAAGTCTATATGTGTATCATTATCTACTAAAAATCTAAATAATCACAATAAAAATTACAAGATGCTCTTGCATTATCCTTCGATGGATCTACAAAGGACAATGTAAGTCAGTGATAACCTAAGTCTTCATTGTCATCATTTCCAATCAATATAAGTTAGCCATAGACTAAGTCTATATGTGTATCATTATCCACTAAAAATCTAAATAATCACAATAAAAATTACAAGATACTCTTGCATTATCCTTCAATGGATCTACAAAGGACAATGCTCCATTAATCATATTTTAGCATTGTTCATGTTAAGACACCCTAAAATACCATCATTGCCTGCCATTCATATGAAATGCATGGAATTTTCTATGTCGTAAGTACATACTTCAAAGCCCTCTCGATTAATGTTATGAAACAATAGATTGTTATTTGTGCGAATGGAACAATTCTTGCATAGTTTTTATTGTCTCTCTTTTTATTATGGTGTAAATGAAAGTGTTATCATTTAACAATAAATTGAGCTCGATGATAAAAAAAGTCACATTGACATGAAAAAAAGTTGTGAGATATCATAGGAAGATTGTTCCTTTCATCTAAGCTTGTTTTTATTTGGATTGGTGTTTTACCTTGTTAATGAGAAATATTGGTGATAATTGTAATCTCCTTTCTCAAATTGACTATCAAAAAGTGTATCTAATGTTTCAAGTGGATGAATTGCAATTCCTTGTTATGAAAGGAAAGGAACAAAATATTACATGATTTCTAGCTTCGATGGAGAAAATACGTAACTATTTTATTTTCCAATACAAAATACAAGGGCGAGGACTTGGATTCCTAAAACTTCTTGTGATAATGCAAAAAGTGAAATAAATATCAACAAAAAAATTTGTTTATTTTTACCAACAAAAACTACCATCCTAAATATAATCATAATATGATTGTTTTATGTGATATATATTTGTACATGAGCCTATTAAAGCAAAGAATTATTAGCTTCGATATTAACCTTTAGTTTAATTGGGTGATCAATCATTTTGAGTTGTATTTAAGCCCTTAGTGCCTTATTGTTTGATTTTAAAACAGTGTGTTCGAGCAATTTGTGGAAGTGAAGTATTGTTATAGCTTGTTAGAGTTGAAATCCTTTTAGAGACATGTTTACTCCTTGTGAGTCAAATTATTTGTGAAAGCAAATTGTTTAATGTTATTGGTGCAATGTATAAATCCTAAGGAATTTTGGCAAAATAGATACACCTAATTGCAACTACATAGCGCAAATAATAATAATAATAACAATAATAATTAATTTTAAAAAATAAATTACACAATAGCGCACCTTCACCTCTCAAGAGGGTGGGTAGTGGAGAATGAAGATGTGCATTTCTATGGTTAAGAGCATATGTTTCCTCCTAGGAGATCACAAGTTCATATCCAGAGGTGGGTTGAGTATGTATCCCCCTATAGACTTTAGCAATGAAATCGTTGTGTGAACGTGTGTCCCATGACCCACAAACAAGGGGGTCTCATACACTAGTTTTGGTGTCTAGCTTGGCAAGAACCTTAAAATTGGATGATGATGATGATTATTATTATTATTTAAGGGGTAGAAATGTGTCTCCACTTTATTGTCTTTGTCCTTACCTCTTTAGCTAAGGGCATTGCAATCATGTTAAGGTTGTTTATTGTGATTGCCCATTTCAAATAGCTTGGATGAAGGAAGGCAACAATGGATGGGAGGAAAGCTTGGCTGATGTTGACCATGCAAGTGATGGATGGGGTCAATAAAGACCCTCCTTATGCAAATATTATCATAGGAACATTTGCACAATGCAATTCCTTGTGTTAGCCATTTGGCCAGTGTATATTTTTCCTTATAACTTTTGGCATTTATGGATTGTGTGACCTTAATGACACTTTTATGTTGGCTTTACATAGCATTAGCTTTCATATAAGGGGCAATTCTTGAACTTGGCTTAATGCTCATGGTCGTTGTTTGAACAACCCATTTTTTGATGAAGGTAGAAAAAGTTCATAAGGGACTTCATTTGAACATGATGAATGACAAACTAACAAACTTGGTGACAATGATGTGTTAGCCATTTGGCCAGTGTATATTTTTCCTTATAACTTTTGGCATTTATGGATTGTGTGACCTTAATGACACTTTTATGTTGGCTTTACATAGCATTAGCTTTCATATAAGGGGCAATTCTTGAACTTGGCTTAATGCTCATGGTCGTTGTTTGAACAACCCATTTTTTGATGAAGGTAGAAAAAGTTCATAAGGGACTTCATTTGAACATGATGAATGACAAACTAACAAACTTGGTGACAATGATAGTTTCTGTGTGCTCGACCCTTTCAAGTAGGCCTTTTGACCTTTCCCTGAGCTACATTAGAGGTTGTTGGTGCTAATTTATGAGTTGTATTAAGGTATAATTAAGCTAAGCATGTGACTTTCATGACTAAGGTATAATTAAGCTAAGCATGTGACTTTCACGATCTTTCGAGACGCCATAAACCATCAAAATAAAACTCAAGCCATTTGATTTCATATGTGTTGATTTACATTACCATGGAACAAGTAAAGCCGAACAACCTACATCACATCATGGTTCTTAGTGAAAATGCCCCTGTAGCCTGCAAGTATCATCCTTACACAACTAATTGATTTACATTACCATAGAACAAGTGAAGCCGAACAACCTACATCACATCATGGTTCTTAGTGAAAATGCCCCTTAGCCTGCAAGTATCATCCTTACACAACTAATTGACAATTAAAGACTATTCCTTTATTGGTCAAGCACTTTTCCACATGGCTTAGAAAACTTTAAATAGCCGCCATACAAGCTAGTTCCCTAATCCATTGAAGTAAAAATGCCGCTAAAATCCCATAATCAACTATTAATAAACATGACCAAAGTTTGGGTAATGAATGGAGTAGTCTACTCTCAAGAGTTAGCATACTATTATAGATAAAAGAATCTATATTTGCTGAGTGATCAAGACAACGGGCCAAAAATTTAATTCTCCTCTGACTATCTTCATTGACATAAGAGACATTCAACATCATCCATTAAGAAAACACGTCAACAAAGTAACATTTTCTGAAGTATTTCACCAAGTCAACTTCTCACATGATCCAACAATGTGCATTCATCAAAGCCAGATCAAATTAGATAACTTTATGATACAAAGACAAGTCAAAGATAAAGAAAGACAAACAAAGAACTTGAGGACCCAAAGTAAATAACATCAAAGACCCTATAAGTGAGCAACAAGAAGAACAACACAGATTACCAACAAAAGTGATTTAAAGTCAAATGTTCCGAGGGAGTTGACTATAACAAAGTAGCCTCCCTAACCACAAGAAATTCTTAGTTCTTCAGCACTACAAAATGACAGAAATCCAAGACACAATCAACTTCCAATTAAGGTTCTCTATTCACTAGCAAGAAGCTAGTCACTGAATCCCCAGAGACCAAATCAGGCTGGCCCAACAAGCGATCACATGACTGTGATCCTCACCAAACTCTGAATGATTAAAGGACAGTTTGGAACAGCCAAACAACCACCAGCAATAGAAGCCTAGTTCTCAACAACAGAACACCCTCAATAATTGACCATGATATATCCCCGATCTATCTCTCTTCTAACAGTAAATATATGGATGATAGGATCATTAATACCTCCCAACTCACTTCCACTTGTGATTACAACAATTTTTTCTTTCCCCGAGAGTATTGTTTGACCCAACGAGTCTGCAGGTAGCTCCACCAATTCATTTTAACCCTCCCTCACTACAAATCAAGATACAAGAACTTGATCAGAACGCCATGCATCTGAACTTGATCAGAGATGGAAGAAGTGCATCACTGGAAGAAAACTGTATGTTGGCACAACAGCAAGAAGTAGTACTAGAGTTGCCAAAACAAGCTAAAAAGATACAAGGGTTCTCTCTCTCTGATGAAGAGACTGGGCTTTTCACTCGTATTAGATCAATCTCGAACACTTTCTTTAACAAGCTCAAAAACATTGAAATCCATAGAATATAGGAAGAAGTCTCAACCAAACCAACAAAGAAGTACACAATGAGCTTAACAAGCTCAATAGGAAATCTTGGTCGACCACACTCCGTCAGTTTCTGGGTCGCTTTCATCGAGAACTCTTTCTTATGAAGAGTTCAATTCAACAGATGCTTCAGCATTTGATGGAGCAAACTGAGGAAGAAGAAGCTGTGCTCAGTCAGGAACATGCTGAAAGTGCATCAGATAGAGCTTGGTGTACTTGAGCAAAAGGAGTCTTGATGGTATCTAGAAGGACAATCTACTCAACCATATTAAGCTTCCTAGAGAAAACGTTACAAAAACCAAACTATGCAACAAGTAAAGAAATAGGTCAAGGAAATTTTAAGCAACAATTCAAAATTGGACAGAGACTCTGCTTAGAATCAGCTCAAACAGATTACACATGCAAAATAAAAGGGCAAGCAAACAAGACGTAGTTCGAAACTCTTTGACAGTAATCTCTAACGTTGAGCATATCCTATTTACAACAGCATCTGTATTCAACATGCACCTAAACTTACACTTGGCATCCTCGTGCATCCTCAACAAAATATTGTCATCCATAATACACAGCCTGAAGTGGTCATCAATTCTAACCATGCTAGTAAAAGTAATTATGCTCCACCACCATCTATTAACCTGACAATTCAGTTAGCAATAGTTCAACAAAATAAAACTTCAGCAGTGGTATGATACAGCCAGGAGACTGAAGAATTTATATAGATCTGCACAGATTCTGTTTTGCAATAGTTTTCTTTGTAAATTGAAAAAAAAGGGACTTGTATAGGTAGACTAAGAATTTATTCAAAAAGAGATTGAAGGATACTGTACGCTTATATTGAATGACAACTAGTAACAGATCTAGCACTAGACAGGACTTGGAGGTTGAGGCAACATTTGAATATGTGGACCTTAGTTGGGCCCGGTAGACAGGAAAACAGAATCAACAAATAATCGCATTATTCCAGAGTGGATGTTTGGGTTCCGTATCTCCTTCAACATTTTAGATATGGCAGTTGGCCTAATACTAGATATCTTGTTATGAAATTGGTAATATTGCACTTTCTAATTGCAATTATACAAACTATCTAAATGTCGAATCAGACTCCAGGGTTCAAAGGCTTATGAATGCAACGTTCATGAGTTTATGCCAATCAACCAAACAGTGTATTTTGATGTCTAAACAATGGATTTGTCATCAGCGACTTTATGTTTATTTTATTTATTTATTTTTGGTTGGATGATGTGCGAGTTAACTCTAACTCTTCATCTTTTCCAGCGATTCTGAGCCCAAGTCATATTACTTCATATTTGGCATGGCAGTATGGTACTACTTTCATTACATGTCAACCAGACAAACAAGTATGCCTTACAAACTCAAAGGACCATCCAACAGGAATAAATAGCTCTGCGTGTAGCTATGGTGTTTAATAGTAATATGACGCAAACCCAACAAGTAAGCATGCATTGAGATGTCTACTACAAGCACCACCAAAAGAAATCAAACGACATGTGTTGATCATGGTGAACAACCACATAGCTTAAATGCCAAACAGAATGTCCTAATGACAGTTCAAGATTAAAATCTCATGAGTGCTGATCATCAGTATCACAAAACTAACAACAATATTCTACATGTTCACATAAATTATTAAACCACCATCAAAGTCTGATTGTTTTCTTTAAGACAGTTTAGCATAAATCACTCAGTATCAAATCCAACGACAGGATTGCATCACAAGTAAAAACTGGATAATCATAAAACAACATGAAGAGATCTTCAAAAGCCCTTTAAATACATCTTTCTTATCACAGAAACCTAAAAGAGAAGCAGATTTGAGAAATCCAACGTCAGTATCCTTGTAACACTTGTCACTTATATTTATGAAAGAGCCATTCAGGGAAAGTGCTCTATTCTATTTTTCATTATTCCATATGCCAAATGAGTATGTGCTCCTAGCAAGTTCCGGAGCCCATCTAAATGATGTCTGCAATACACAAACTTAAAAATGTGATTTGTCGACAATTCTCATTCAGAATTCAATCAATGAGATAGCTAATAGATGCAATTTTACCATAAAATAATATTAGACAGAAATATGGTATCCATGATATGCAATGACCTTTGCTTGAAAATTTACACAACAGCTTAGTAGTTCAAGGTGGCAATTGCTATACAAAACTTCTCTGCTGGAATTTAAGCATGCCTCTCACCTCTGTGCACAAAAATGATGATTTGAAATTCAAATATATTTTAGTGAAATAATTGGAAATCACCAAAATGAATTACAAATGGTAAGCCTAAGAGCAAAAAGCTTGCAATGGAAACCCATCTAAGTGACTCGGGAGCAGAGGAGCTGCTGCCAGTTGGTCCATTTGCAGGAGCAAATCCTGTAATTATAGGAGAAGAAATTATGCCTGATGGAGATTGAGGTAATCGCAAAACCCCAGGTGATGGTGATGGTGATGGTGCCATACCAATCGATGTTGTTGTTGACGGTGGTCCTGTAAAATTAGGCATTACCTGTAAACCTGCAATCAAATTTGAAAATCCAACATCAAAGTCCGTAACTTAATTCACAAGCTTTAGAAAATCTTTAAAGTCCAGCTAAAAAGTTAAAACCAAAAGAAGTGCTGAAATGAGGGCTGGATTGCACATCTCACCTGGGCATTGTGGCTGAAGCGAAGTAAACAAGCTGCAAATCAACACATTACAAACAATGACACATTAGCAATGTTTTGTTAATCAACCCAATAATGGTGGACTGCAGACTAGCGAATGAATATTAAAGATTTATCATTTCTGTTTTGAGATAAATAATCCAAGATTTTAGAAACTTAAAAGCAAGCAAACTAGAAGAACTAGCAAAGGAGCTTACGAAGTGAGGATTGTGCCATTGAGAAAGCCGCTGTAAGAACATGTTGTAACATTGCATCCACCACTTGTAGGCTGTGTGGTGGTGTTTCCAATCATGAGAATGCTCTTTTTGCATTGCATACTAGAGCAGGATGCTGCCAGAGGTGCTGGAGCACAATACAGGCTGCCATTTTCGCAAGCAGGTTAGCTCAAAAGCCTAATTTCTGAAACAAACATATCTAGATTGAAGATTCTATGGAAGCAGTCAGAAAACTGGTATCTTACTTCAAGTTCCCTGGTCCACAGCTGCACTGTACACAATGGCTAGCAGTGATAGTGTAGCTCCCATTGGCAACAAGCAAGTGAGAATCTGAGGAATATTTTGATATGCTTGATGAACAAGCTGCAAAAGAACCTTTGTAAGAGCTTGCAAAACCTTAATAAAAGAGAGATTAGAACTTTGAGAGCATATTTCCAAAGTCAGCAGTTCGAAATCAGTGGTTTACCATTGGAAAAAAAAAGGAAAAAAAATGTGGCTATTTTGCAAGGGACAGGAAAAGATTTGGACAAATTGTTAGCAAATTCAAGTTTCTATTTATAAAAGAAGCTGTTCAACATCACACATGAAAGAGGGGCGCAGGGCCTTATGTTTCATAATGTATGAATGAATATGTCACATTCTCTATGATAAGAAAAAAACGTTTAAATTCATACCATTAGTGTTTGGCATATAGACCTAATTTGCCATATCACTGGGCATGAAACACATAAAGGTGTGGGAATAAAGGCCTTTACAAAAACACAAACAAGCAAAACTGAAGAAAAATGTTTTGATTCTGAAGAACCAACTCATTGTTTTCGGAGAGCTGAGAAATGCCATATACGTGCGAAAATTGTGCAGCATAATGTGCGAACGCTATTTGGGAGTCTATTTTCAAGAAAGTGAACTTAGTTGGCCCATATTTCCATGAAAATTTCAAAACAAACCAAAAATAGAGCAGGAGATAGTTGGTCCACAAGAATAGGCATTTTCGTGGTAGTGTTCAAGTGATTACACAGTTCCTTCTAGATGCAAGGAAAAAAATACTAGCCCACAGTGTGCTTGATCAAGGTGTAAAAGCACAAGGCATTCACCAAACTTAACCAAACTATCTGCCTTTCGGTGACTCAGTTGAGTTTCCAGTCACACCAAAGCACTCTGGTGCATAAATATAGCAATGTTTTTGGAACTAAACCAGATTCTATTCATGAATCATTGAATGTGACAATGACAACAATGCCACCTTCTTCAAGTCAATCACTTGAGTCACAAGTTGTGCCATGATGTTGTCAGAGCTATTCAGCTCCAAACCAGGCACTGTTCTGTAAACTCAAACAAGTAAAAGAATTATTTTAACAGAAATGTTTGCATTACTGCCTATCAAGGAAGCCAGAACTTTTGTATATTTCCACATATTTGGAGGAAATTGTAGAAGGCTTTCAGAGAATCAGCCATGAATTAATCAAATCAGACTTTTGGTGACTCAAGAAACTTTCAAGTTTCGATGCAGCCAAAAAATAAGGCACAGAAGTGTAGCCTATAGTTCTACACGTTTGACTCTGCCAGTGACCGGCAGGAAGTCATGAGTCACATGCAAGAACTGATTGCATAAATGCAGCAATGATAGTAGACAAGTTTTCAGAATCCGCAAGGGACTGAAAGTTTCAGAGATTCAATCAAGGTTCAAAGAATCAAAACCAGCAGGCCAATGTTTTTAGGCAAAGTCAGCATGCAGGCAAGTCTTCAAACATGTAGACATGTGGCAATGCTTGTTGGCTAGTCTTTCGAACGTAGGGTGTACTCCCCAGTCCTCAGAAGATGTAGATTCCTACACTCCCCAAAAGAGCAACAATAGTCTCTATGAAGCGTCGACTGTAGCAGCTTGCAACAAAACATGGGTTGAACCACAACTTTACAGGCATTGTTATATCCTTCGTTGTATTGACTGTGCGAGAACGATCCTGATCCAAATACATCTATAGTTACTTACAGGCATTGTTATATCCTTCGTTGTATTGACTGTGCGAGAACGATCCTGATCCAAATACATCTATAGTTAATTTGGAGAGTTGGGTTTAGAAACTGCGAGAAGAAACTTTACAGTAGAGACATCATGAATTCAGTACTAAGATGAGGACCTAACTGTAAGCAACTAGATAGGGATGATTGACAATTCCTAAGTGGTATGTGTGTACCTTCCGAGTCCCAAACCATAGTCAAAATGTCGGTGCCTTGTAAACATGGGGTTTCGATTGAGCCCTGAACTTTACTAGCTTTAAAAAAGGGATGTGTGACCTCCCAATAAGCAGTGTTATGGGTCATGATACATGATAGGCATTCAGGAATGCTTCCACTTAACAAGTTAACGCAACGGAGAACTTCACAGAGAAATATTGCCTCGGTGGGGTAGTCATATTACTTGTATCAGTGTCATCAAATCAAAACATTACCTGTAACCAATGGGGCATTGGTTCACTGGTGAAGCCGATGGAGTAATAAGCCATCCACTCCGATTCCATCCTTGCTGTGGTCAGCTTCAGCCACATGCCATGAGTTCAAAGGGGCGAGTTCGACGACAAGTCGTGGAATACTTTAGCAGAATATCTAACCCTCTGGCATCCAAGCCAAAGAAAGTCTGCTCTAAACTAAGTTGGCATTAAAAGGAATGAGGCCGAGTGTAAATCTCCAGCTATTTTGGCAGAATAACTATCCCAGACCTAGCATCTGAGACTATGGAAGCTTGCTTTTAACAAAGTGGGCATCAAGAGGTAAGACTGGGCTAGCAAAATAGCAACCCCTAATACCTAACATCAGTCCACACTTTACTTGGTGGGCCACATGCATTTATTGCCCACCAAGAATACCTGAAACACACAATTCCAATTTGGAGAAACAAAACCCATATACAAAAACAAACAACTAAAAAACTCATACTAACCAGCTAGAGGTATTGAAAGGATGTCTCCGGGGCTGATAACAGGAGTCCCCATTGCATTGACAGTCATCAGATCTGTGACAGTAGTCCCATACTTGGCCCCAAGGGCAGCCATTGTATCCCCAGGCCGCACAACGTATGACAAGTAAATAGCTGGAAGCCCATTATCAGTCCCATTGAAGCAACTGCAAGGCAGAGGAATGGTGAGTGACTGTCCAATGTCTATAACGTCAGGATCCGTTATGCTGTTTGCATCCTTCAATTGGTCCGAAGTCACAAGACCCCCAAACACGTTATTAGCAATGCTGGGCAGTGTATCTGCTGCCTTAACCTTGTAGACCACTGACATTGATTTCCTGATACCGTCCACACAGCCGCAGGTTATAGGCACTCTGATGAAATAGTGTGCAGGCAGAATCTGGTTTTCAATGTCTGGGTATGATAAATCAATGCCATTAGCTCCTAGAAGTGAAACTGGGTCTACTTGAAAAAGTGTCGAGACTTCTGATATCTTTAGCTCTGTAGGAAGTATGTAGCCCGCCATTGAGTTGCAGGTGTCTGAACCATCACAGGGCTCTATGGTAGACTTGGAAAGAACTTGAACAAGTTTGAAGAAAATCATGACTGCCACCGAGAGCCATAGGGTTGATCTGCTGATCATCCCCATTTCTCCCTTCTGAGAAGTAGATGGGTGTTTGGGGACAATAACAGGCTTGCTGTAGTAACAGCAACAGTAGTAATGTGCGCAGCCCCTTTCTGTATAATGAATGAACTAATGGAGTTTTAATATAATGAATGAATTAATGGAGTTTTTATAGTGTAAGAGATTGTCAGACACTGTAGCCTGGGAACGAGGCACAGAGAATACTATGCCTTCAAATATGGCCTACCTACTAAAGCGTGGTGTTATTACCCATTAACAGGCATCTTCATCCAACCAAGAATGTTTTTGGGGAAACAGTATGGAATATGGTGAAAGGACAGCAAATTTGTGACGTTGAAATTTTTTAATGAGTTCATGTAAGTTGAGCATCTGGATTTCTTTAGAAATTAATATTATATTATATATTTTTTTATTAAGATAAAAAAAGGAA
>APFE031208009.1:79553-184413 GCA_000404065.3 Pinus taeda
AATTTATATTAAAGGTTTTGTTTAATGAAATCAAAATATATTTAATTAAATGAATATGTCGTATTTTAAATTTTTAATCTTACGCGTGAAATGATTAAACACTCAACAAATGAAACGTTAAATTCAAATTATTTGATATTCAAATCATAATTTTCAATACAATGAAAAAGACTTATCAAGTTAAAGATTTTCTCCACTACTTTTTACGTACGTCTTGTATTATTCTACAAAAATCTAAAAAGTAAATAAATAAATGAAAATATCGCTATCATATTGGTCGTAAAGTATTATAAGATACCAAAATTTTAATAAAGTTGTAAAAGTAACCTAACAAAACAATTTCATATTGGTTCTAATGGTAATTGTAATTTTTTCATACGTGTCAAAAAAATTAAAAAATTGGAAAAATTTTAAATTTTTATTTTATCAAGAGAATTTTCCAGATAGCAATTTGTATAAAAAACTTAAAATTTTGGAAAAACCCTAAATTTTTATTTTATAAAAAAAATTGTCTAGATATTATTTTGAATAAGATTTTTAGATATTGTTTAGTTTTGGGTAGATACTCTATCTCTCATGGACATATTTACAAAGTAGCGACATTAAGCACTAAATAGAAAGAAGCTTACTAATTAGTGGTGAAAAACAATATTAAATTAATAATTTAGTAGTTAAACAAATAGTGTCAAGGGAATATGGTCAAAAGAAAGAATAAATAAAAGTTATTAAATAGGAAAAGAAAGGGAGGAAAAAAAGGGAATTAAATTAATTAACTATAAGAAAGGAAATTAAATTAATTAAGGTACTCTTTGATGTAAAGTCACCAATTCAATTTCCTGTTCAATTCCCCACCGAGGTTGAGGAGATATATTGGACATGATGAAGATGTAGTCATGCCAGACTTACAAAAATAAAAAATAAAAAATTAAACATAAAAATATTACCAATAAAAAAGAAATTAAATTATAGAGTGGGGACTTTGTCCTTGCATTTCTGGAATACTTACATTGAAGTTTTCAAGGAATGCAAGAAGGAAATTAAATTAATAAAACTATTAAAAATAAAATAATGATGATGATGATGATGATGATTAACATCCACTAAGACCAATGCGGTTTATCAAATCTTCAAAAAAAGAAGAATCTAATTGTCATTTTTTATAATCTTATTTCTATGTTAAAAAAGGAAGGGAAAGAAACGCACCAAGATCACTATAGTTGGGCTGACTTAACAAGTCAAGAAGATTGAAAGTGTGACATATTGTTAGGGAAGGGAGAGCGAATGTGAGTAAGGGTTGGACAATCTAAAAGAAAGTGATTTTCATCCTCCACCCTTTTAGTCTCACAAAGCTGACAAATTCTATCGTCCCAAAGAATTTTGGGAGTAGACCACTGCTCGGTTTCACTTCGAAGCTCATGAGAATTAGTTCTAATCTTAGCGATGTTCATCTTTTTCTTCAAGATGGTCAAAACAGAAATATAATTATGGTTCTCAAGGGTGAGGTTGATCACCTCCTTATAATATCTTAGCTTTCTTTTACACTCCAACTCCTTATCATCCCATAGTGTATCCTTAAATTTGGAGGTGATAGTATCTTTGACACTATCCTTGCTTCCCATGATGATCTCCTCATTTATCCCCAATGGTTGAGCCAAGATTGGGCATCCTTATGCCACCTACGCTTGAGGCGAAGGTGGGAGTTTTAATTAAAGTTAGAAGCAATTTTAGGAAGCCTCTTCGATTCCATGTTGTAAAGCTTCTTCTTATACATTAGATACTTAAACATGGCCTTGCTTTCAATAGGTGAGAGGTCAACTTTGATTAGGAGGATAGGATGGGGGTATTTCCCTTGATCTTGAGATTGTAGGTTATGAATTGCTTTTGAACCATCTCAATCTTTCTCCATGATTCTCTGGATATATTGTAACCCTAGACTTCACAACTGTATAGGACAACAGGGGTAACGTGGGTCTCAAAGAGGAACCTTTTTTTACTCCAAATACAAAGATCAACAACCTTACAATTGTTTTCAAGCTTATAATAAGCTTTCCACCCTCCAATAATCCTTTTCTCAATGATGTAATTCCAGTTGAGCTAATAAGGAATGTCAATACCCAAATATTTATAAGAAGAGACATGTTCCAAGCAATTGTTATCATAGACGAAATTTCCAAGGGTGATCTTTTTGGATTTAATTATCATGATTTTAGTCTTGTTGGTATTAACTGTCATACCCATCTTGGAGCAATAGTCATGAAGAGTCTTAAGTTACTTGTTTAAGTCCTCATGGCTTCTAGCAAGAAGAACGATATCATCGGTGTAGAGGAGAAGAGTAATGATAATACCAGCAAGCTCGGTCCCCTTGCACCTCGCAATTTCCAAAAACTCCTCTAGCTTATCGATATAAATACCAAAAAGGGTAGGGGAAAGGGGACACCCTTGCTTAACTCTAATATTGCATTTAATATCTTTAGACCACCCTTCATTGGTCTTAATCTTGGTAACAATCGTCTTGTAGAGGTGAATCACAACAAACTTCAACTCAGGAGGTATCATTATCTCATCAAGTATTTTCCAAAGCTTATCCCAGGGGAACAGTGTCAAAGGCTTTTCTAAAGTCCTCAAAGCAACAAAAGCGATCAATTTTACTATCATGACATTCCTTGACAATGATGCTAAGAGTGACAAGATGGTCGATAGTCAAGTGGTATCTCCTAAAATGAGCTTGCCCTTTAGCTCTTTTACCATGTCTTTCAAGCCAATGGCTAATCTTCTTATCCAGAATGAGACCATAAAGCTTGGCTAAGATGTGGCTAATCATAATGGTCCTATAGTTAGAGGGAACAATTTTGTCCCCGTTTTTAAAGATAGGCACAATAAGGCTTTGTGTCCAAAGCTTAGGGAAGTCATGCTTTACAACCAAATTAAGAAGCTTGTGGAGATGAGGAATGAGGATAGATATTCCTAGCTTGAAGATCTTAGCTTGGTATCCTTCAATATCTTTAGCTTTCCAACTAGCGAGCTTATTAATCCCATACTCAACGTCCTCAAGAGAAAAGATATATTCCTTAATATGAGTGCTAACAATGTTGTCCATGGTGTCCGGGGAATCATACAACTTTCTTAAGATGTCCCACTTTTCTAAGGTGATTGAATGATTATCTTTAGATTTACGAACAAACACATTTCACCAAAACTTTATGGGCGCAACTTTAGAAAGGTGAAGAAGATGCTCTTGTCTCTTATTAGTATATGACTACTTCTTCTCTTTAATGAGGGCTTTGTATATACTAATATTTCAGAGCTTTACAGTTTCATTAGGAGCACCTTGAACAGTTTTCCTGGCATTTTTACAGTCTTTGTCATACCAAGGGTTAGGAATCAAACCACAAACTCCACAAAGACTTCATATCACAACAATCACCAATTGAGTTGCCCCAAGAGTGCTCTGTTAAATCACTCCTTGATGTGAAGTCGCTAGTTTAATTCCCCACCCAAATTGAATGATATATTGGACATGATGAAGATGTAGTCATGTCAAACTTACAAGAAAAATAAAAATAATTAAACATAAAAATATTAACAATAAAAAGGAATTTAAATTACAGAGTGGAGGTTTTGTTCTTACATTTCTAGAATACTTACATTGAAGTTTTCAAGAAATGCAAGAAGGAAATTAACTTAGTAAAAATATTAAAAATAAAATAATGAGAAGCGGAAAACGGTCAAAAGAAAGAATTAATAAAAGTGATTAAATAACAAAGACAAGAAAACAAAAAAAGGAATTAAATTAATTAAATATAAAAAGGGAATTTCAAAATAATTTCAAAACATTTTTATTTTAATATATAGTTATTATATGTTCTTTGGGTATAGAATAATTGGTAATAAGGTGTATTATCAATACATAAGTATTATACGGAGCTCTGCAACTTGCAGCCAATGCCCAGGCCTGCGCACCTGCTCCACCAGCTACCCCCAGCACGTCATAAATCTCAGAAATGTTAGCAATAATAGACCCGGAGCTCTACTGTGCATTACGTCATGTCCTCCCTGTTGGGAGGGGCGGGATCTCAGGCCCCCCCTCCTTCAAATGATCGATTGGTGAACGGCGGCGCGCTAGTGACCCCCCCGTTTCCTCATGGTTCATCGACAGATCAAGGTCAAAGCTCTAAACAGCCTGACATATCAGAACAGCATGCAGTCACGGACGGAGAAGAAGCTAATACTCCAAAGGCGTCACAACCAAAGGCGACTTCGGCAACATGCATCCCAAAAGCGACAGAAAGAATCAAAGTTGAGCTACCGAGCCATAGAATCAATGGCGAGATACAATACATGAAAGACCATGCACTCATTGGAAAATTTCTTGGCTTCTGGCTAATGGAAAAAGCCTTGCACGGATGGATCGCCTCCAAATGGAAGCCCAAAGGACAAGTTTCGCTACTACTGGGCCCTAAAGGCTTCTTTACTGCCATATTCAACTGCCTGGAGGATAAAACCAGAGTATTTGAAGGCGGCCCCTACTTCTTCAACTCAGCTGGTCTCTTCTTGCGAGACTAGAAACCCAAGTTCAATCCAGACACAGAAGATCTCAGTCATGCTCCAGTCTGGATACGCATGTACTCCCTACCTTCGGAGTACTGGAGAGAAGAAACCCTGAAGGACATCGGATATCGCATTGGTACCTTCATAAAAGTTGCAGAGGAAACCAAAAACAGAAGATTCACCTCATATGCCAGGATCTGCGTCCAGATGCATCTAAAGGAGACCCTCGCAGACTCGGTAAGTCTCTATCACGATGACTATGAATGGATTCAACCTCTAGATTATGAACATATCCCGTTCCGCTGCCGTAAATGCCATGAACATGGCCATCTGTTTAGGGGTTGTCCTCTAACCACCCAGCTCAAATCTACTGCCAGCGAGGTTAACAAGGACTCTGAAGGTTTTATCAAAGTGCCCCATCGTCGTAGACATACCAAGAAACATGTTGTCACTCCCTCTAGTCCCAAGAAGGCCGACTCCCAGAATAGATTCCAGATCCTTACCCCTCAAGATCCCTCTGACTCTATGCCGAAGGACTCTCAAGCCACTCCGCTTCAACCATTGTTCTCTCAGGATCTCAAAAATCCCTTGGACCCTTCCACTTCAGCGCCCATCAGTTCTCCTCTTGTCTCGAACTCAAAAATGCCGGCTACAGACGCTGACATGCAACCCTCAGCCATGGATCTCGACGCAGCTCTAGCTCTCAGTTTGCAAGAGGGGGTCACAGAAGATCTTCAGAGCACCCCCATTAACATGGAGGAAGATCACGATAATGTTAGTCTGGATGGGCTGGATATACTCAAATTAGAATATGCTTGTAAGCAAAAAGAATATAATTCAATTCCCCCTTGGGAAATAGACAGATTAGAAGGAGTACTAATCAAATCTCAACACCAAAAATGCCTTGGAATACAGGCCGGTAGTCCGTGGGACGGAAAAAAATCCTAAAAGAAACAAAGAAGAGAGGGCGCAAAACTGATTTGCAGAGAACTATCATACTAGGAGAAATACTAATGGAATCGGGGGAGATTCCCGAAGCTAACGAAGTTCTACAAGCCCCACCCCCATAGTTCCTCATGAAGCTCATATCCTGGAACATGCGTGGGCTCAACAGCCCCTCAAAACACATAATGTTAAAAAACATGATACAGTTAGAAAAGCCAGCAGTGGTCTTTCTACAAGAAACAAAAAGTACTAATACTGCTCTCGAAAAGATCCTCAACAAAGCCTGGAGAGGCAGTCGATCAGTTTCTGTGGATGCAGTAGGAGCTTCGGGTGGGCTTTCCATAGTCTGGAACCTGCAGATTCTTTTGCTTCAATATTTCCATGCCACTCACCATTTCATTCAAGCCACGTTTCATCTCAATGGAACGAATATACATGGGCATCTCACCAATACTTACTTACCACAGGATCAGCATCACAAACTAGAAGTTTTGGATACGTTAACAGACTTGAACTCTTCCAGGCAATTCCCCCTTTGGATTAGTGGGGGCGATTTTAATATAATCACTCATCTAGAGGAAAAAAAAGGAGGGCGCATGAAGCTGGACGATGACAACACAGGATTCAAGGACTTCATTAGAAGTAATCAGCTCATAGATATCCAAACTTCCAATGGAACTTACACATGGACAAACAAGCGCAGGGGTGTTCACAATATTGCCTCTCGGCTCGACCGCTTTCTAATCTCAGATAACGCTATTCATCTGGGCGGAGACTTTCATGCCTCCATATTACCTCAGGGGGGCTCGGACCATTGGCCCATAATGCTGCAATGGATAAGACCGGGAAAACAATGCAATCGGCCCTTCAGATACGAAGCCTTCTGGTCCAGTCATCCCAATTTCAAAGAGGTGGTCCAAGCGGCATGGAAGTCCTTCTCCCCCCCAGAAGGTGCGAAGATGTTCAAATTTCAACAGAAACTCAGACATCTCAAACAAGTACTGAAGGTCTGGAACAAAACCCACTTCGGGAACATCACGGACTCTAGGCAAAAATTAGAGCAGGAAATGTGCACTCTTCAGCAAGCCATCATCCTAGAGGGCAAAACAGAGGAACTGGCAAACAAGGAGCAATCCCTCTGGACAACATTAGAAGCTCGAAGATTACAAGAGGAAATCCTCTGGCGCCAAAAATCCAGAATAAGATGGTTTAAGAAAGGGGAAAAAAATACCAAATTTTTCCATTGGTCAACTATTCAACGGAGAATGCATAACAATATTGCTTTCATTAATAACAGTCAAGGGGAGAAATTAGAAAAGCATGAAGACATGGAAAAAGAACTCAGGGATCACTTTCAGGAAGCGCTCAAAGAACAAACTTGAAGCAGAACAACAGCTATTCGAGAGGTCACACGGCACATCTCCAAGCTTATCACAGAAGAACACAACCAAAACTTACTACAACCGGTTTCAAAGAAAGAGGTGGAGGAAGCAATGGCGCAGCTAAAAGATGGTAAGGCTCCTGGACCTGATGGTTTTACTTCTAATTTTTTTCATGACTTCTGGGAATTAATAAGTACCGAGGTTTGAGAATTGGTGGAAGAATCCCGCTCCATGCACTGGCTCCTACCCTCCCTCAACTCCACATTCATTGCTCTGGTTCCCAAAGGGGAGGAAGCAAATACGCCTGGCAAATTCTGACCCATTACCCTCTGTAATGTAATCTATAAACTTATTTCCAAAGTGGTGGCAAACAGGCTCAAACCTCTCTTGCCTCTTCTAGTCCTTCTGGAACAGACTGGATACGTCGAAGGGCGCCAGATCATGGACGGTATTATCCTATCAAATGAGGTAATCCACTCCTTAAAAATCCTTAAAAAACTTGGCATGATAATGAAGCTTGATCTCTCCAAAGCTTTTGACAAGCTCAGTTGGGAGTATATCCAGCACACGTTGTTAGCCTTTGGCTTTAATGCCACCTGGACTCGCTAGACTATGAACCTCATCTCATCTCCTTGTTTCTCTGTTATTCTCAATGGCTCGCCGTCACTGCCTTTCCGCTCATCGCGTGGCATTCCGCAAGGGGATCCCCTCTCCCCCTTCATCTTTGTCCTAATGGCGGAAGGGCTCAGTCGTCTCATTCATCATGTTGTCGCATCTCAGGCAATCAAAGGCATAGCGCTTCATGGGCTTTCCCCCTTATCCCATCAACAATTTGTTGATGACACAATGCTCTTTGGACATCCTTCATCTTCCGAAGCAAAATCCTTCAAAGCCTTGCTTGAGCTGTTCTCTGAAGCCTCGGGTACCTCAATCAATGCTTCCAAATCCCAGTTATTCTTCTTCAATACCCCTGTTTCCATTCAAAGAAATATCGCTCGCATCCTTGGATTCACTATTGCCGTGCTTCCCTCCAAATACTTGGGCGCCCCACTTATGGTTTCTACTCTCAAGCATGCGTCTTGGCGAACGCTTCTGGACAAATTGGAAGCCAGACTCTCCTCCTGGACCTACAGATCGCTCAATATAGCCAGTCGACTTATTATGATCAAATCTGTTCTCCAGACCATGCCTCTTTATCTCTTTTCCATACTAGCCGCTCCCAAGTGGGTCCTCAAAGCCATACGTAACCTACAGAGGAATTTCCTATGGGGATCAACAGGCCTCAACAGGAAATGGGCCCTAGTCCAACGGTCAGAAGTATGCCAACAAAATCCAACAGTGGACTAGGCCTTAGGGACCCCTTGCACAGTAATCATACCATGGGAGCAAAAGTTTGGTGGAATTGGCTTGTAAAACCTCACATTCCTTGGGCAAAGCTCTGGCAAGCTAAATATGCACCTGGAAGTCGCTGGGAGGATCTAATTAGAATCAGTCCAAGCATCTCAGGTTCCGTGATCTGGAATGCGGCAAAACTACATAGTGCCTTCATCCAGGAGTACAGTTTCTGGGAAGTTCATTCGGGGAACGCAGCGCGTTTTTGGGAGGATTCCTGGCAGAAGCTCCCAAAACTTGCCTCAATCTTCCAAAAACCCCTATGGAAGACTCATATGTAGCGCAACAATCTTGTTAACATATCCCAGTTCTAGCAGCAGCAAGAAAATAAAGATTACCAACAATGGAAGCCCGCCAGTTCTTGGCAAGCGGATTGGCAAGGAGAAACCTTCGTGGACATTGAAAAAGAACTGAGTCATAGGAAAATCAAGAAGTCAAACAAGCAGGACAAGCTGCGGTGGGGAAATGCAACAAAAGGAATCTTCACAACAAAAGAGGCCTACATTTTGAGGTACGCACAAAGCCACAACGACAAAGATCAGCTATGGAATAACATTTGGCAGTCCAAACAGTGGCCAAAGGTATCCACTTTTCTCTGGCTCTTAAGCAAAAAGCACATCCTCACCTGGGATAATTTGCTAAGAAGGGGCTTTATTGGACCCTCAAGATGTCCAAATTGCTCACTTCAATCGGAAACCATTCTGCATCTGATGGATACTTGCCCCCTTGCGGCTCAACTATGGGATCAAATTGACAGATGTAATCAAAGAATAGGAAACCGTCAGGGGGACATTGCAAATTTGCTGAGAACATGGCCCAAGCTACCGTATCAAAGCCCTCTGCTGAACTCTTTGTGGACTCTCATCCCAGGGTTTCTTTACTGGACCCTCTGGAAGGAAAGGAATAATAGAGTCTTCAACAATAGGAATCACCCTTTTGACATACTCTGGCTTCTCATCAAGCAAAGCATCCAAGAAACCCTGGCGCTTTGGACATGGCAAGAAACAGATTGGCCAACCTCCCCCCAAGAGCAACTCATCTGGAAATCATGGGATCTTCACATATCCTGCGCTCCCTCTGCTCCCTCCCGATCATCTACTAAGCTCATCTCCCCTATGCATTGGTCCCCCCCAGCCTCATCATCATTCAAATTGAATTTTGACGGCGCAAAAAAAGGGAATCCAGGACCCACTGGATACGGAGGAGTAATTAGAAACGATAGAGGTATCATCCAGCACATTTTCTTTGGCTCGATAGGCAAAGACACTAATAATGTTGCAGAACTGGAAGGCCTATGGAAAGGCATATGTGTAGCCGATCAACAGGGGTTCTATCCGCTAACAGCAGAGGGAGACTCTCTGATCCTCATTAATGCAGCAATACGAATACAAGCCGGAACACCAGCTTCCAAAGTAGCTTCTAGTTGGAGATTGCTCAGCAGGCTAGAAACATTGGAGGAACGGCTCAGGAGCCCCAACAGTATTATCTTTCAGCATGTTAAGCGATCCGCCAACAAGGTAGTAGATCGTCTGGCCAACCAAGGAGTTGATCTGAATAGCCATCCCTACTCAGGCAATCTCAATGACTCAGAGGACATTCAACTTCAACAGGATTGCCTCTCTTTGGCAACTCAGGACCTTCAATCCCCGATTGCGGGTGTTTAATATGGTATTAAATGCGGGGGCGGCCTCATTACTGGGCAAGTGGCCGCCCATATCCGCCAGATGCCTGATGAATCAAGAACCAACCTCTTCTGTCTGGCCAGGATTAATGCAAACATTAATGCGAAGTGGGATATCGGCTGTCCACAGTGTTATAACCGTCGACCGCCTCGGCCCGCAGATGCAAGGTGAGCAGTTGGAGTGTGTTGGAATGGTTAGCGTCTGCAAGGATGATTCTTGGGATGTTAAGTCTGTGTGTTGGTCTCTCTGGTCTTGGATGAATGAACCGTGGGTGAGTGTGCCAAGATTTAGACCTCGGCCCTCTGCACAGAAGGCCTTGGTCTTTACCTTGAGACGCCAGGGCATTCTTGTCCACTTGCTCCAGTTGGTTCTGGTCACTGTATGCAATTTGTCCATTGGTGCTCTGGGAGATACTCAGCCTCAATTTCGCTGGGTTACTGTATGCAATTTGCTCTTCGACGCTCTGGGTGCTACGCGGATTCAGTTTATCTGCGTCCCTGTGAGCAATTTGCCCTTCGGTACTTTGGGTGATACTCGACTTCAGCTCATTCGGATCCCTATGAGCAATTCGCCCTTCGGTGCTCTGGAAAAATCTCGGCTTCAGCTTAGGGGGGTAAGTTTTGGCCCTCACACTTGCATTCTTTCAAAGGTTTCTTATCTTCTTTGTAAGCTTCTGCACTGGTTCACGGCTCTCTGTAGCGAAGAGCAAACGCGGTCTCTGGGCAGCATTGTGTGTAGTTTTGTTTCAGGATGCCGCGTGAAAGGCAACACCTAATCAGTAGGCGGGGTGGTTCAAGGGGAGGAGCAATAGGTCGAGCTTCCTCGCCACGATCCTCAGCCTCATTCGACTCCCCCTCTGAAGAAATTAGTTCCCCTAGAGCTAGACGGGGACGTGGCAGAGGAAGAGGGCGGGGAAGGGCAGCGGCGTGTCCGTTCGGTTCTCATCCCTCCACCCGTTTCCAGTTTCCATGCGCCCTGGACAATGCCATTTACTATGTTTTAGTTCGGATTGAAAAATGTGATCACGCAGACAGGCCAGAGGTCCCAGCGGAGCCACGGCCACCCTCGCCTGTTCAGTGTCCGAGACTGCAGCTTGCGGAAGCCTCGGGTGCGGTGGCAGGAACAATGGTGGGAACAAGCGAGCCTGCAAAGAACGATGCACCATATACAAACTCGAGCGCATCTGATCCATATGCATGTCCAGTGGTGGAGGAGAAACCTTCCACCTCCGTGGATGCTTAAGCCTGTTGCTTGGTTGTTCTGGTTGTTTTGGCGACTGCTCTTTCAGTCGCAATACGTCGACACGGTGGTCACAGTGCGTAATGGGGGTCAGTTAGTCCTGTTTTTTGGGTCGATTCATGTCAAAGTTTGTTTGTTTGTTATGTCTGTAGTTATGTATGTGGGTTCTTCACTGTTTGTAAGTTCTTCCCTCGCTTCAGCAGGGATTGGGAGTTTATCGCACATGTCTAGTTTTATATGGGTTCTGGTTTGGGGTCAGTGGACAGTCTCACAGTCCTTCAGTCTCTCAGGCTTGTTTTCAATCACAATATGCCATACTGTTCAGATGTAGCCAGCTCTTCATGGCGGATGTAAAACATTTTGTTCTCCTTTTTGTATAATATTAGAAGTAGCATGAATTACACAAAAAAATACATAAGTATTATACATATTGTGACATCATTGTTTAAACCCCAAACAATTCTTGTGAGATGTGTGAGGAGTCGCATTGGTACGCTTGCAAGTTATAGTGATATTGGTCAAAATTGACCTCATGTCACATGAGTACGAGCCCACCTTAGTTGCCAATTCTGCTAGTTCACAAACATGTATATATAAAGTATTCTACTCTAAATATTGAGCGTTTGTAGAGAATGATGGATATGTAGCATGGTCATTGTAACAATCTCGCCCTTGAGTGCATTTTGAGGGGTAGGGTCAACTTGTTAGACAACACACAAGAGCTTATTATACACAAGTCAGTTTCTATGCAATCATGGCTATGTGTATCACTTGAGATATTATTTCTCAAGTGATATAGGGTCACATGTTGTGCAAAATAAGGTTTACCCATCAATACCATCCCATTTATCACTTGACAAGACATTTTCTCTAGTTCTATAATGATTTGCACCTTCTCCTTTCTTCTTCATGATGTAGGATAGTTGTGAGTGACACATCATTGTTGGACATGAAAGTGTCAACGCTAAAGGGGTATTACCCCAAGATGTTGATATTGGTTGATGACGAGGGTGTGTATTGTTTGAAACTTGTGATTCTTTGAGCTAAGTTATCAGAAACCTACTCTTAGATATGCTTGGTACTAATGATGTTAAGCAACATGCTTTCGTTAGTTTTTGCGCCACCATAAGCAAAGATTAACTTTATACATATGATACAAAAATGTTGGTTCGCAAGCTTTTCATTTATGAATTTGAGAAGAGGAAATCCCCATCCAAGGAACTGTCCCCAACTTTATTTTTATTCAAAAGAGGCTAAAAAAAATATCCACAATCGAGGGAATTTCTGAGAAATTATATTTTTTTTTTTACGAAATCGGGTACTGATATATTATAAAACTTTCCGGAACAAAGACCTATTACATAAGTATGGAAAACCAAGGCATTGGATCCAAAACGGGTTCACAGACCCTTGATCCTCATTGCTACATAAATGGTAACTGAAATGAAAGAGATAACGGCTATATTGCCGGATAAAAGAGCTTGCCAGCCAACAAAATTTACAAGTCATAAGTCCTAAGGGTACTGCTGATTCACTGAGTCATCCGGGAGGGATTCCTTCCTTGCGCTTGCTCTGGTTGAAGCTTCCGCTTGCATACTTTGGGTAAGATTCTTGATGTGAGCAATAGCTTCTTCAAGATGAGTGCATCTGTCTTTCAGGGCCTCAATCTCAGCTTTTTGTTTTTCCAACTTCTTCCTCTTTGATCTGCTGTCCGCTTGATAATCATCTTTGAGGTCGTTGAAACTCTTGATGAAACGAGCTATCATGAATGTTTGCGCTTTGCAGAGAGTACACTCACTGTTCGTGATAATGTTTTCAAGAGGATTAGTGGCAGGCTCTGGGGCTCCTTGCTGTTCCTGATGATCTGCCATTTTTCCGAGCTGTAAGGGAAGACCAGATAGCTGAAGCTGCAGATGAGAGCGGAGTCTGTGTATGAAAATGAAGGAAAAGAAGAGGGCGAGCTGTGAGGGGAAGAGCTGGACTGAGATGCGCAGGGGATGAAACAGAATGGAGGGGGAGCAACAGAAGATCGAGGGAGCGAAGGAACGAATGAGGGAACATTGAGACAGCACAGCCAGGAACCAGTTAGAAATTAAGAGAGCCTTATAAATAAGAAAGCCTGAGATTACCACTGATAAGAGGGGTGAGCCAAGCTCCTGGAGACCGCGTGCAGCTTCCTGAGAAGTTCTGGACTGAGAGGAGGCATGCACCTGAACCTTCGAATCGCTGAGGAGATTGATTAAAGAGAGGGTCCTGCTGCAATAAATAGGAGAAGGGAGGCAGCTTGATAGGGAGATCCAGAGTCAAGAGATCCGGATCAAACGATGATTGAGAATCCAGAGGATGATCTTGCTGCGTGCGATGGGGATTTTGGGATGATGGCTGGCTGGACCAAGCCCGAGAGAGGCGGTAGAGATTAGAAGGATCACGTGATCGAGATTTAGGGAGGTGACATAGTTTGATGTGGAGGGGAGGATCTGAGAGAGAAGGGACAGATTTACATAGTCGAGGAGATTTGTCTGATAGAAAGGAGATACGGGGATGTGCAGAATTCGAGAGGGATGATGACTGAGATGGCTCAGGGTCTGATACGATGGGATGGGATAAGAATCTTTATGGTATTGCTCTGTCATAGGAGGATTCATTTTCCTTAACTTGGCCAACTTGCCTACTCGCTGCCTTGTTGGATTGCTCATCTGCTTCTTTGTTGCTGCTCCTTAGCACATGTTTGAAAGTGGCGCCTTCAATGTCTCTTAAGTTGTCAATGATCCTGGACTTAATATTGTTCAGGGCAATTTGTTTGAAATGCTTCCCCGAGACCATAGCTGCTATAATGATAGCATAATCCCCCATTATGAGTGGATATTGAAGGCCAAGTCTTCTGAGGATGGAGGTTCCTAGAAGGAGGCTATAAGCCTCGGCTTTATTATTGGACATTATGCCCAATCCCCATCTGTAAGTCACTAGAATCTTGCCTTGATGGTCTTTGATGACTCCCCAAGTACCTGCCTGTCCCGGATTATTTTTTGAGGCCCCATCGAATTGGAGGGAGGGCCTCTTTTGATTTTGAATCCATTCTCTGATTTCTTCGTCCGGTCCTCTTAATTTCGAATCAATCTTTTTTTGACCTGTGCTTATTGTTTTGTGGCTCCTTGATTCATAGCGGAATTTGCCTATCCATTCCATTTCCCTTGGATTCCATGTTTCCTGGTCTGATTGGACTATTCCATTAGCACTGAGAGTTTCAGAGATGAGGGCGATTGATTTTGCAAGGATGCAGGGGATACTGGGCTTCTTGTTGTTGAAGATGCATTTGTTTCAGGCGATCCAGATTTGCCAACAAAGGTTTGGGGGAATGCTGTTCCACAATCTTTTGGCCAGGTTTTTGTTTTTCTTGGGGTAGGGATAGATGTTCCCCCAGTTTTTTTGCAGGAGGGTGATCTGATTGGGCAATTCTCCTATACTTAAAGGGCTGGTTATGAGCTTCCAACAATTTCGGGCGAAGGTGCATTCAAGGAAGAGATGGTTACTACTTTCTTCTGCTGCTCTACACAGGCAGCATATTGAGGGACCGAGGATGCCTTTCTTCCTTAAATTTTCCGCTGTGAGGATTTTGCTTTTGAGGAGGGTCCAGTTAAAAAAATTGATCTTTGGAAGGCATTCAGGGTTCCAGGCTACTTTGTGAAGAGGCCAATTGTTGATGGCTGTGGCGTTTTGGAGGATTTTATACCCTTCTTTGACAGTGTAGCTTCCACCATTGGGGTCCCACACATATTTATCATCGGACAGTCTGTTGAGGGGAGCTGATCCTGTGAGAGAAAGCTTGAGATCAGTCCACTGATCTCTGAGATTGAAGGGAATGGGGAGGTGTTTCCAACCCAGCCACCTATTTTGCTCCCATAGGGAAATGTCATAAAGGGACTTTAACTTTTTTGCTTCCATCCACAAATGTAGAGGTCTGAGATTTGGGAGAGCTTCCCTTGCTTCTGAGCCCATTATGCGTTCAGTCTATATGTTAATGCCACTTCCATTGCCCGGAGCTCTTGAAATGTAACCTTTGAGGAGAGGAAGAGTTTTTTTTATAAGTTTCCAAACTGATGTACACTGTCTGTCAGCAATTGGATCCACTAGAATGTTGGAGTTGGGCCCATTCAAGTATTTTCGCTTGATTACTTTTGTCCACCATGCGCCTTTTTCATTGAGGATTCTCCAAATTAGCTTAAATCCCATGGCCATATTAGCTAATCTTGGAATTCTGATTCCTATCCCTCCTTTTTCAAATGGTAAGATTACCTGGTCCCATTTAACAAGGCTGAACTTTTTGGAGTCCTGCCTTCCTCCTTGCCACAAGAAGCTTCTGAGAATTAATTCCATGTGTTTATGAATGCTGGCCGGGGCAAGAGTGATGGAAAACTGATATATGGGAAGAGCTGAAAGGATAGCTTTTATTAGAGTTGTTCTTCCGGCTAGGTTGAGCTAGGACATCCCCCAACTTTGTAGTTTTCCTCTCAGCTTCTCGATTAATTTCACCCAGATTTCGGTTTTGACTGAGTCCTTGGCTAAAGGTAATCCCAGGTACATGAAATGGCTCCAATTCCTTTGCGCAGGGATGTCCAAGATTATGGAAATTCTCTGAATAATATGCCTGGGGACGTTCCAGGTATATATCATGCACTTATTATTGTTGAGCTTTCCTCCAGACACTTGGAAAGAGAGGTCTAGTATTTTCTTAAACCTTCTTGCCATGAGACTGGAAACTCCTCCTATTAGGAGGGTGTCATCCGCGAAGAGAGAGTGGTTTATCCCCTTGGTTCCACGCGCTATGCTGATGCCTGTGATTTCTTTTTGCCTGCGCAGATTTTCCAGGTGTATGCTTAGCGTTTCGGCCATAATGATGTAGAGAAATGGGGAGAGAGGGTAGCCTTGTCTCAGCCCCCTCGAGCTTCTAAAAAATTTGCTTGGTCTGTTGTTGATCAGGGGGGCTGTCCAAGGCAAGGATATGCACTCCATGATCCTACTAATGAAGATGCTGGAGACCCCGAATTTCTCAAGAACCGCCTTAAGGAATTGATGATTGACTCTATCAAACGCATTGGCCATGTCTAGTTTGATAATCATTCCCTTTTCCTTTCTATTGATACTGCTGTGAATTGCCTCTTGGATGAGGATCATGTTGTCCGTGATGTGTCTTTTTGGGACGAAGCCTCCTTGGTTCTCAGAGATGAGGGAGGGGAGGAGATTTTTAATCCTATTGGCTAGGATTTTGGTGATGATCTTATAGGAGACATTGCACAGGGAGATTGGCCGGAATCGATCAAAGGATTGGGGATTGGGATCCTTGGGGATGAGGGCTAAATGGGAGGATTTGATGCTGTTCCCCATTTTGCTCTTAGAGAAGAAATTCTTTACCATTCTTACGAAGTCTTTCTTGATGGTTTCCCAATGAGTTATGTAGAATGCCACTGTGAATCCATCTGGGCCCGGAGCCTTGTCCTATGCCATACTGAAGATTGACCACTCTATTTCCTCTATTGTGACCCCTTTGTCCAGCTCGATGTTTTGGTCAGCTGAGATTTTATTTTCAATTGGGCTGAGAAAAGCCTCACAATCGGTGGGCTGAGGGTCTGCGGTAAGGAGGGCGTTGAAGTGGTTGAACGCAACCTCTTTAATGTCCTCTTGGTCTCTTAGTTCTCTTCCCTCTATCATTATTCTCTCTATGTGATTCATTGCATGCCTGAGCTTTAGGCAGTTGTGAAAAAAAGAAGTGTTTTTGTTGCCGGCTTTGAGCCAAAGAGACAGCGAGACTTTTGTCTCTGCTCTTCTTCTTCCATCCTATTCTGTTTGTACAGGTCCCTGTACATCTCATTCTCTTTGGCCCGGTCTTCTTCTGTATACTGGGTTCGCTCCTTTTCCTGATTCCACTGTTCCAGCTGTGTTTGGAGATCAACTCTTTTTTTAGATTCCTCAGCAACGTGGTTTCTTGCCCATCGTTTGATGACAGTCCTGAGGGATTTGAGCTTAGCTTCCCATATGAAGTGGGGAGAGCCAATAATTTCTTTTTCCCATTGTTCCTTGACCAAGTTTCAGAATTCCTCTTTGCTGTCCCAGGCCTTGTTCTATTTAAAGGGAAGAGGCCCCATGTTTTTTCCTTTGTCTAAAATCAGAGCCACTGGTTTGTGGTCTGAGATATAGCCCAGGATGATTTTGCTTTGGATGTTTGAGAATCTGGCTACTGTTCTTTCTTGTACAAGAATTCGGTCTAGTCTCTCCTTTATATTGTTGTTGCCGGTTCTTTTGTTGCTCCAGGTGAATCTCCCGTTGTGTGGAGGGATATCCACTAGGTTATGGGTTTGGATTATTGCTTCTAGAGAGTCTCTTGATGGGTCTGCATAGAAGTTTCCTCCCAATTTCTCATCGGCATTCCTTATGAGGCTTAAGTCCCCTCCAAGGAAAATATTCCTTCCCTGAGCTGTCATGAGATCTGATGTTATTGTATCCCAGCAAGAAGCTTTGTCCCTGTAATGGTTGGGGGCGTATATGTTGTAGATGGTATATTCCTCTTTTGTGGCTTTGTCCCGGATGTCTGTTCTTACCCACCAGCTGTAAGACTTTTGCTCTTTGAGTTCCCATTTGTTTTTGTCCCATAGTGTTCCGATGCCTCCTGAGGCACCAACTGCACTTGTTGCTACGCCTGCATATCTTTTGCTTTTTTTTTATGTGATTTTGGAATTCTTGTTCCGTGATTTTGGTCTCCTGAAGTAGGAGAAGGTCTGGTTGTTCATATTTGAGGAGGTCCCGGACTGCGTTTGTTTTTAGGGAGGAGCCCATCCCCCTACAATTCCAGGAGACCAAAATCATCATTTACCTTGTTTGGTGTAAGCCCCGCTTTTCTCTTTCATTTTTTCTCCGCTTCCTTTTGTTTTTTCTAGGAATGTGTCCATTGGTTGTTGCGTTCCTGTGGCCATTTCTTTTGCTGCATTTTCATCTCTAATTTCTTTATTAGACTTTCTACCAACTTTCCTGGGAGGATCTATGGAGAGGTTGTTTTCCTTTGATTTGTTTCGGGTTAAGATTCTCTCCACTGTTGGTGGGGGGGAGGACTGAGGAATGGAGATAGGGGAGGAGATGATGATGGTAGTACCTCTGGGGGAAGGAGGGGGGGATGGAGGGTCCTCTGCGGACAGGGTTTCAAAGGGGTTGGAAGAGGAGGGGAAGGAGGGAGTAGGGCCAGAGGGTTGAGAAGGAAGGGGGGGGGGGTTTCTAGAGGGACTTTTGAGTTTGGACCATGAGGGGGGTTTGGTTTTTTCTTTTTTACTTGCTCCCAAGCTCCCTCGGAGGTTTCCGTGTTGCCTTCAGGAACATGAGTTTTAGATTTTCTACATCTATTAGCGAAATGCCCATATTCATGACATACCTTGCACTTGAAGGGTAGCTGCTCGTAGTCCACTTGCTGAATGTGCGTCCACTGGTCGACTTTGAGTTTGATTGCTTCCAGAAGTCCTTTCCCCAGATCTACTTCAACACAGATTCTCGCGCATGCATGCATGTTTTCCTTTGGTTCAGATCTGTCTATGTATTTGCCGACTGCGTTGCCTATAGCTTTGACAGATTCATCCCCCCAGCAGTGAAGCGGCAAGTGGGGCAGGCGAACCCAGACAGGGACCGCGTTGGGAACGTCCATTTCTGGGTCGAAGTCTGGAGTCCATCTGTTTAAGTAAAGGCCCCGGGAATCCATGAAATAGGGGTTGTTCCTGAAGATCAGGTTCCTATCTTCCATTGATTCGAAGAGAAAGGTATAAAATCCTCTGCCACAAAACCGGATTGCTATTTTCCCTTGCACCATCGAGTTCTAGTTTCGCTCGACCCAACGCTGGACAAATCTTGGGGAGGGCCACAGTCCCGTGAACTGTCTGACCAGACCTCTTTCTGCTAACGAGATTGCTGCTCTCCTCGAAAGGGAAGGAGGGAGAGATACTTCTGGTATTTCATCTAATTTATTGATAAACTTGGATGCTGTTGGTCGTATTTTCCCCGTCGCCTTCTCGGGAATGAGGGAGGCAAAGATTTTTTCATGGTCTTCTGGATCCTGAGGCAGGGGATCCATTTCCGCCATTGGGAGGTCAGATCCGAGGAGGGAGTGCACGAGAACAGCCGGGGGGAGACCCTGAAGCAGGGGGAGGGCAGAAGGTCCGGGAGCTTAGAAGGGGAGAACAGCAGGATCCTTTATGAGAAATTATATTATTCCAAAGAAAATATTAAAAAGTTTGTTACATATGTTGCACAAGATGTTTCCTTTTCTTGGTGATATAGAGTACATATCGCACAAATGCATCTATTCTAGTGGTATGTGTATATGTATTGCTCTAGAGATTGATTCCTTAGTGACTAAGGAATGCGAATTTAATGACTAAGGGATGCAGACTCAGACCATTCTCGCATGCATGATGGATTTATGGTGGGTGTTGTCCCCCAGGAAACCAATTTCTTGGCTGTGGAGAAATTGTGCCTAAGACATTAAAGTTTGATTATGCATGTCACTCAATTGTATAAAGTGTCTTTATCTTGAGGAGTACGAAGAGCATTACTTTTAAAACCCTTGACATATAGGTGATATGAAAATTTCAAGCTGCCATGCGGTATTGAATACAAATGCTCTGTGAAGAATACTTAGGAAGATTAAAGACAATATGTTGTATTTAACATAAACTATTATCTTTAATTTAGAGGAAATACAGAGAAAGGAGCTTTAAACACGGGAGCGTTATTTTAAGGAAATTTAACTTTATTCACATAAGCAAACAAAGACCCGCAACTTCATTACCATATTCAAAGAGAGAAAGAGACAAAATGACACATAATAGAGAGATTACAGATCATACTCAACACTATATGGAAAACTCCCGATTCTTTCATTAATCATCAATTCATCAAGTACAAAATTGTGTAGTCTTCATATTCCCAAAACTCATACCCCTTTTTTCTTTCATTTTCCTCCTTTTTATACATCATGGGACAGTTGATAACTACCAAAAAACTATCAAAATACTTAACTACTTTCTAACTGCCTTAAGTAAAAGTCATTTTAAAATATTACATTGGAGGGTACAAGACACCTCACTTTTCTTAGAAAATAAAATAACATAAAATCAAATCAAATCAAATTATGATTGATTATTGCTAGTCAATGTTTAGATTGGTGGATTGAGTAGATGGCCCTGCTGGTGAATCTTTTATCTGTTCTATCATCCACTCTTTGCATCTTCTCCACAATGGTACATTTTGCTTTGCTACTTCTTCCAATTTGTTGAGTGCCATTCTGAACATTGTGATCCTACTATAAGTAGGCTTGTTTGTAAACAAAGTCTTTACCATCCACAAAAGTTTAAAATCCTCATTAAGATAATTCACAATAGTTTCTCCTTTCAGTACTGTCGTCTTCTCATGGGTGTTGTCAATCTTACTTTTTGCTTCCACTAACAAAGTCTCATATGATTTCCATGGCAGCAAATTTCCTTGTAAATCCTGGCAAGAAGGGAGTCCAACTCTAACTCTTTTATCAAACAGGATATTGAACCTGGAAACTACTTCTTTTATTTCATTCATCTTCTTCTCAACAGTTTTTCTGTAGACATTTTTAATAAACATCTTATTGAAATGCATTGCACATAATGTTTTGTCCATAAGGTCATGCTCCTTTAGCTCTGCATCAGACTTAGAGTTAATAAAATCTATCATTCTTTTTGCAAACTTGGATATCTCTAATTTCTACTTATCTTGCATAACCAAACTTTCCATGTCCCTAACAATTGTCTTCTCAATAGACACAATGACAAGGAATTCCCAGATGTTCCTGGTAACTTCGATAATTTCATCCCAGAGAATTTCCCTAGCCTGGATTAAAGACATATTACCTTTCATCCTCTCCTTCAATCTTTTAATCTCCTCTTCAACCCTTTGAAAGTCTTCTCTGTATTTCTTTGTGTTTTCCTTCTCCATTCTAGCTTCCTCTTCACTCAAGTTTAAGAGTTTACGAATTGTCTCCATATCCCTCTTTTCTTTTTTCAAATCATGCTCAACCATCTTTAAATTTGTACCCAACTGCAATACTTGTGCCACTGGATCCTCTGTATTGGCTGGCATCACTATTGTGTAGACATAAGTATCTACTTGTTTTTGTAGCTTGGCCAATGATTCCTTAAGCAAAGAAATCTCTTCAGTTTTCTGCAATACATCTTGTAAAAGCTTCTCCTTTTCATTTTCAACTTCAGCTATCCCTGTAGCAATAGGGTGCTCACCTATAGGAAGATTCAACTTCAGAACTCCTCCCAATTTAGCTCCCCATGATCTGGATAACAGCATTCCAAACCTAGCTGAGATATTTGCTACTACTACATCCATTACTAAGCTTCTAACTAGGATCTGGGCTAATGACACCAAGACACTTCACCTTATTTGAATCAAAGGAATATAGGTCTATGTAGGGCTTAGTGACTTGTAAATTCACCTGTTTCATTACTGACAGTGGCATGAGGTTATGTGAAGCTCCAGAGTCAAGCATACAATTATGCAAGATGAAGTCATGAATCAATAAAGAAATGTAAAAGGGGGGGGGGGGGGGGGGGGGTTGTTGAAGAATCTATCTCCTTGACATGTGGGCCAAAAACAACTATAGGTTTATCTTCTTGTAGATTCATAGTATCATTCACATTTACATTTTGAGACAAGTTGATAAACTCAACAATTTCCTTTTTGTAAGCTGATGTCCTTACCAACTATGTGAGAGGTACCTGAATTTTTATTTTCTCCAATTCTTTAGCGAGACTAAATGCATGGAGCAGTCTTGTATTCCTTTCTATTTCTTCTTCACTTCTCCTCATAATTGGAATTTCTTCAAGAATAGAAACAATTCTTTCTAAAGGAATTTCATCAGTTTTTTCTTGAGAAGACTCACCTTGATGCATTTGAATCTTGTTATTTACACTTTGCTGATGCTTTCCTTTATTCAATTGTTTCGCAGGCTATGCCTCTTGTGGAGTCGCCTTTTGTAAGGGAGTAGAAGCATGTTGCTCGCCTTCATTTTCCTAAACTCTAGATCTTTTTCTTGATCTCAAGTCATACTTCTTGTGCAATTTTGCATGCATAAAATCAATAAACTACTTCCAATACTCATCAATTTCATTTTCATCAAAAGTGACATTTGTTTCGGTATATTCTTCTTCAACACCTATTTCATCTTCACCCCCTGCATACAATGTGGAAATATGATCATCATGATCTTTAAAATGTTCTTTTGATGCTTCACCAGGATCTGCCTCCAAGTAGAGTGGCGCTTGGACTTGATCTTGGTCCTTTCTTTCCTTTTGCAAAATCTGCAAAGGTTGCCTTTTGTATTGGTGATTAAAACCTTTGTTTTGTTGTAGTTTCCTTTGAGAATTTTTATTCTCCAATTCCAATTTAATCAATTTGCTAGACAAATTTTTTATCACTTTGTTCAGATCCTCCAATGTCTGATTTTGAGATGATTCCTCTTTGGCCTTTCCCTTATCTTGTGCAGGCTGCGTCTTTGGTTCCTTGCCTGTAGACACTAGATTTGCTTCTATTTCTAGAGCACAAGTTTGAATCTGGTCAAGGGTTGAGAATCTTCTGTCCCTTAACATGAATCCAAAGTCTGATTCAAATGCCCCTCCAAAAGTCACTTTTGCACCAGTAGGAGGGGGCTTGATCTCCAATGGAAGACTGTTGTAAAGCTTATTAAATGTTCGGATGAAATCAACAATGCTTTCATCAGATTTCCTTTTGATAGAATTAAATTTCGTAAGCAAATATCCATGATCTCACTTCTCTCACCATCTCTAGGTGAACTGGCACTCCATCTCCTCCCATGTAGGGATAGAGTTATTTGCCCTTTAAACCATTTTCTTGCTTCACCATCTAAAGATTGCACAAAAAATATTAAAACAACATCTAGGTGTTCAACATTGAGATTTTATGCAAAGTTACAGAACACCACTATATGTTTCTATGTTGTTTGTTTGTCTTCCCCTGTGAAACGAGGAAGAATCTTTAAGTATTCTTGAGGCATCGGATTTAGTTGTTGAGGCAACTGAATTGGTGATACCTATTCAGCAAGAATGCAGGTGTTGTCATGTTTGCACCAAAACTCACTAAACCTTGAGTACGAGCAGATGTAGAACTTGCCTGAAAGGTAAATGAAGTATGAAAAGAAGATAGTGTTGATATAGGTTCAGGTTGAGCAACTATAGCAGGTATATTTTTAGGTACTGAAAATAAAAAGACAGACTCTAAAGACTGTTCTTGAAATTTAGGCTCTTGAAATGAGGTGGGTGTGAAAGGTGATTCTTAATCAAGAAAAGATAATATTTTTGCTAAGTTTTCGGGAAAAAGATGTTCATAATTGCTACTAGGTGTAGATAGTGTGGGACTTGGTGTAGATAGAGTTTTTGGTTTCCAAACCCTCTTAGAAACTAATCTCTTAGGATCTGAAAGGACTTGAGCTTTCTGTTGCGAGGTATCTGACCTCGTATGAGGCCTTTTTGAAGCCAGAGTTGCGATTCTTGTTCAATACAGCCAAATATTTCCTCCTCACTGAACAACGAGGGGAAAGTATTAAAACCCAGGGAAAAACGTTCTTATCTTCGTCCGCGGCATTGACGCCAATTAATGTTGTCCCTCAGGAAGCCAATTTCTTGGCTGTGGGGAAATTGTGCATAAGACATTAAATTTTGATTATGCATGTCACTCATTTGTATAAAGTGTCTTTATATTGAGGAGTATGAAGAGCATTATTTTTAAAACCCTTGACATATAGGTGATATTAAAATTGCAAGATGCCATGTGGTGCTGAATACAAATGTTGCGTGAATAATACTTAGGAATATTAAAGACAATATGTTGTATTTAACAGAAACTATTATCTTTAATTTAGAGGAAATACAGAGAAAGGAGCTTTAAACATGGGAGCGTTATTTTAAGGAAATTTAACTTTTTCTGCAGAAGCAAACAGAGACCCGCACCTTCATTACCATATTCAAAGAGGGAAAGAGACAAAATGACACATAATAGAGAGATTACAAATCATACTCAGCACCGTAAGGAAAACTCATGATTCTTTCATTAATCATCAATTCATCAAGTACAAAATTGTGTAGTCTTCAGGTTCCCAAAACTCGGATCCCTTTTTTCTTTGATTTTCCTCCGTTTAATACATCATGGGACAGTTGATAACTACCAAGAAACTGTCAAAATACTTAACTACTTTCTAATTGCCTTAAGTAAAAGTCATTGTAAAATATTACATTGGAGGGTACAACACACCTCACTTTTCTTAGAAAATAAAATAACATAAAATAACATAAAATAAAATAAAATAAAATTATGATTGATTATTGTTGGTCATTGTTCGGATGGGTGGTTTGAGTAGATGGCCCTGCTAGTGAATCTTTTGTCTGTTCTATCATCCACTCTTTGCATCTTATCCACAATGGTACATTTGGCTTTGTTGCTTCTTCTAATTTGTTGATTGCCATTATGAACGTTGTGATCCTACTATAATTAGGTTTGTCTGTAAACAAAGTCTTTACCATCCACAGAAGTTCAAAATCCTTATTAAGATAATTCACAATAGTTGCTCCTTTCTGTACTGTTGTCTTCTCATGGGTGTTGTCAATCTTACTTTTTGCTTCCACTAACAAAGTCTCATATGATTTCCATGGCAACAAATTTCCTTGTAAATCCCAACAAAAGGGAAGTCCAACTCTAAATCTTATCAAACAGGATATTGAACCTGGAAACTGCTTCTTTTATTTCATTCATCTTCTTCTCAACAGTTTTTATGTAGACATTTTTGATCAACATCTTATTGAAATCCATTGCACACATTTTTTTGTCGATAAGGTCATGCTCCTTTAGCTCTGCATCAGACTTAGAGTTAATAAAATCTATCATTCTGGATCTCTCTAACAATTTCTTCTTATCTTGCATAACCAAACTTTCCATGTCCTTGACAATTGTCTTCTCAGTAGACACAATGACAAGGAATTACTAGATGTTCTTGATAACTTCAATAATTTCGTCCCAGAGAATCTTCCTAGCTTGGATTAAAGACATATTACCTTTCATCCTCTCCTTCAATCTTTTAATCTCCTCTTCAACCCATGTTTAAAGCTCCTTTCTTTGTATTTACTCTAAATTAAAGTTAATAGTTTTTGTTAAATACAACATATTGTCTTTAATCTTCCTAAGCATTCTTCACATAGCATTTGTATTCAACACCACATGGCATTTTGAAATTTTCATATCACCTATATGTCAAGGGTTTAAAAAATAATGATCAAGGAAGATCAATAGACACAAAATATAGGCTTTCAACAAGGGCCAAAACCTCTCCTCTTGAGAGGAAAACCCACAAGAATTCATCTCTTCTTATAGAATGTTAAGATGGCAAATTCCAAGATCTAAGACCCTTGTCAAAGACCCCTCCAAGACAAATTCAAACTTTTTTTTAATGAATTTTTCTTTTAGCTACTTTGACCTAGCAACTTCCAACAATTTCAAACTACTTTGACCCAACAACTTCCAACAGCTCTGACCCCCAACAGCTTGCTAGCAACTTCAACTTGCTCTACAACTTCGACTTTCCCAACAACTTTTCAGCAACTTTGACTTGCCCAACAACTTTCCAGCAACTTCGACTTGCCCAGAAACTTTCCAAAAACTTTGACTTGCATAACAACTTTCCAACACTTCGACTTGCCCAAAAACTTTCCAACACTTCAACTTGCCCAACAAATTTCCAGCAACTTCGACTTTCCCAACAACTTTCTAACACTTCGACTTGCCCAACAACTTTCTAGCAACTCGACTTGCCCAACAACTTTAGAAACCCTAACACAAGAGAGAGAGGTCCAAAAACTTTGATCTTTCTTTTCTTCTTCTTATCCTTGATTTTCGTCCTTTTCTAGCTTATTTCTTAAGGAGATCGAACTTGCTTGTTGTGTGTCCATATGAGGTCATGTTCCCTCTTATATATAGGCTTTCCAAGATATAAATCACTTCCATGAGGCCAACTTAATCTTTCATGTAAGTCGACTTGTTTGACAAGGTCTTGGAGGGTCTTTATGACATTTTTGACTCTACAATTTGTATTAAAATGACTCTTTTGACTTCATAATTCTATGAAAAACCTAGAAGCACTCAATGGGTGCTTGACCTACAAATAAATTTATCTTTAGCATGAAACCCATGCATCAAGAATTAAAATAATAATTTTCTTTTTCTCATTTCATTAAATATATAAAATCATGATTACAATAGACATTATGAAGACCGAACCTAGTTACATATTTCAACACTCCCTCTTAACTAGGGAGGTATTCATAATCCATACATGGTACTTGGACATCCTCATACTGAAGAATTCTCTTAAGAAGAGTCAGATTGGTAAGTCATTTCATAATCTATTATTTCAGCTTATCTCATTGCATCTCATCATACTAGCCGAAATTGTCACATAGAAAGGCCTTGACTAAAAACCCTGTCTCTCCACAGATCAGAGCACAATTACTGCAAAACAATGGCTGATAGACACCATCATCATTGTCTCTTAAGGCACATACCCCATCCAAATTTTCATAAGGTATGTCCTTCTAGGTCAATTCTTGTCTTGGAATAACACATCCTCAAGGAATCTCCTCTTCGACTACTCTTACCTACTGGATGTCCTACCACATCCTTAAAAAGTATCTAAGACTAGATGCTTATCTATTCCTCCATTCTTTCTTCATAACATGAAGACAAGAATGACATGTCTATCTCTCCCTCTCAACTAGGGAGGATATACTCATTCCTATAAAAAGAATATACTCAAGCTCCCTCTTAATTAAGGAATTGCCCAAGCTCCCTCTCAATGATCGAGCTTAACTCGATTGCAGGTTTTATGTGCCTATTGACGTGGCTAGTAGGACCGTCTTACATCTCTGTTACCATCTTCATTTGCATTACCAGTTAGTCTTGTCACTGAACTCGGAAAAATTCTAATGAATTTGGGATCGAGAAACTTGCCTTGTCTTTTCGTTTTATTTTACACAACCTGTATTCGTATGCTGAAGGGGCTCAAAGCTCCAGACTCAATTTAAAATTCAGAGTTACCTTTCCCCCTTCTTCCCAATTCCCCCATTAACCCCACATCTCCCCCAATTATCCACAAAAATACCCTGTTCATACAACGAAGCGATTCATTTATGAAAGCTATGTTTGCTTCCCTTCATCCCCACTGTATTTTCACTTCATGACGTTTATGAGGATGATGAGTTTGTCCATCTCGTAATGGATATGTGCTCAAGCAAAGATCTGTACGGAAGAATCGTCAACAAGAAGAATACAATTCCATTTTTAGAAGAGGATGTCAAGGTTGTCAACATCCTGCAAAAGCTCATGGAGGCCATTAGTTACTGCCACTCCATCATAATCACCCACTGAGATATAAAACCTAATAACATTCTCTTTGCCAATACTTCAAATTTCCTCACTAAAATCAAGCTTGCAGAATTTGGGCAGGCTTCTTCTTTCTCTCCGGGAATGCTTATTATGCTTTCCCACTTCCCTTGTCATATGAGGCTATGCAATTTTTGGGTATGGAACCCATGGACAAAATTCTGACATCAATGTATGTGGGGTAAATATCAATGCAAGTAATGGTCGGTATTGCAATTATGAACGCCTAGACTAAGAGCTGAGTTGTTTTTTGACCTTGTGAGGATGGTGATTATGAAGAAAAGCGATGTTTTTTTAGCTTTATCTGGTCTAAGAGCACATAGGGGAAAATCATACACATGGATATATAATTTTCAAATTTTATGAAATAGAATCTTATTTGGTATCAATGGAAAAGAAATGGTATATAAAAGTTTCAAATGTTTTGATAATGGAAAAAGCAAATTTGGTTAAAGAATGATTAATAATTTGACGTTTGATATTTTTGGTATGAGATGAGGTGATTGTTAAACATTTACTGATGAATGACTAAAAAGCATTATATTTGTGATATAAAAATATGGACTTTAAGATGCAGTGATGACAAATCCGCTTTACATGTCATTTCCCCTTCTTCTCGCAAGGAGACAAATTTTATTCTGCAAAATGAATAAGTTCAAAAAAATTATATATATATTTTTTAAATTAATAAAATTTGCTAAAGTTATAATATTATTTAAATAGTAAAAATTTTAATGTTGAAATTTATATTTTTAAATATTTTAAAAATAATGGCTAGGAGAGATTTATGAGTAATAATTTAGTTATACAATATTTAATTGTTTAAATGTGAGTAATGCTTCAATAATAAAAACCATTTTCTTTTGTTGTTTTGGTTTTAAAAAGTTTTTGATAGAGTGATTTGGATTGTTTCATTAATTTTAAAAAGTTTTTGAACAAGTGGCTTGGACAAATCGTTGGACTAGGTTGAAAGAGTTAAAAGTTTCTTTGGAGTTGAGGAGTACTATGGCAAGGTTACATTAGAAAGTTATTGTCAAGTTTAAAAATAATGAAGATTAGTAGGGAGAAATTAATGGCAATAGAGCAATTAAGCAAGGTTGTCTCTTGTCCCTAACCAATTTTGGCATATGTATTAACAAGTTAGAAGATTATTTGTAAGAAACATTTTTCTCAACCCAATTTTGGATTGTATAGACATGAATCGTCTTCTTCTTTACAATGATGATATTGTTCTTATGGTGGCGTGTATTTATGATCCTCATAAGCAACTAAGAATCCTCGAGGACATTTACTCTAATAAGAGTATGATTGTTAACACTCACAAAACAAAGTTTATAATATTTAAATCCAATAAGATCATTTATGGTACTTTCATATATGCCAACAATATCTTGAAGGAAGTGGCTTCATACTAATATCTTGGAATTGATATGCATCTCAAGCTTTACAAGAACTATAACATTGAGAAAATGATAAATGGAGGGTAGAAAGCTTATTGTAAGCTCCAAAACAATCAAATTTGTAGACCTTTAGATATGGAATAAATAAAAAAACTCGTCTTTGCAACTCTAATCATTCCTATTATTAATGTGGATGTGAAGTTTGGGGATATAGTGTCTCTAGAAAGTCATGGAGAAAAATAGAGCAAACCAAAAAAAAATGTTAACTTATAATCTCAAAAGTAAAGCTAATATACCCTATCTTATCCTCTTCTTAAAATGGAGCCTTTCCCCCATTTAGGGCAAGTACTTGACATATACAAACTAGTCAAATAACATGGGAGATAAAACATTTCTCAAAATTGTTTCAAACTCTACCCAAAACCACCTTTGGTTTAAGTGGCAATAGCATAATGTTGGCTTGTGGGGGCCTGACCTAGGTTCAGCGTTAGTTAGCCAAACAAATCCCTACACTACTGGCGCTTTCGACATCAGCTCGCAGAGCGCAGACTGAAGTCTCACCCGAAGCAGTATGGGGGGATGCTGGAACCAAGTTTTCGCAGCCTTGAGATGGATGTGATGTCGTTTTATTCCAGTTACACCTACCTTCGCGCAGGTTGCTTAACCCTTTGTTCTACCCTTTAGTACCTTTGCGAAAGGGTACAATCATCTTCTGCACAACCCTAACCAGGGGCTGAAGTCCTTTCGCGCTACTAGGGTAGCGAACTGTGATATCCTCCTAACTAGGCTAAGTGTTTTATTGTCAGATCTTAGACGGCTTCGTGTAAACAGATTTCCCTACTTGCGTTCACTTATCCAACACAATTACATACATTCGCACATCATATAAGCATTATAAGTGAAATTTATACCCAATATAACATATGCATAAATAGGAAATAAAGACGCAGAAATTGTAGAATACTTATCTTTATTGATAATTCCGAACAATTATAGACTCGACCCGCCCTGCACACTCAGCTGCAGGGGTCCGTGCACTTAGCTGCAGACTTCTAGGCCTCTACACACTCAACTGCAGAGCCTTTACCTACGCTACGACCCAAAACTTAGACTTCTACTCTGAGCTATCTCTCATACATCATATCTTGCTTGATTCCCTTGCTGCCTCTAACTACTTAGAGATTAGCTCTATTTATACAATCCCATGGTCCGCGAAGCATGGGTGGATCTTCTACAGCCGACATTACATTTTAAAAATAAGGGCAGACAACCCTATGATTCTTTAACAACTACGCACTCCACGACCACAAAATGCGAAGTCTCTACATTTGGATTACAAACTTTAACCAAAATATGGGCTTTTAGCCCCAAAACTGCCCTTGGGGGATCCTGCACCCAATAGGCCCCCAACACAAACATCGTGACTCACCCTCGAGTCACTCTGCAGGTGCGGAGATCTTAGCGCAAATACCTCCCATCTCTGTTTAGATCACCGCAACGTCAACAGCGCACTGAGCGGCCACCTGCTGGACTTCTTCCACTCGTTGTTCGGTGACCACTACTGAACTACTGCTCTGAATCTTTTGCTGAGCTTCCTGCAGTTTCGCGAGCTTTCCTTCAATGGAGGTTGTGATCGCGTAAGCCTCGTCTATCCATGGCTATAGGTACGCTTTTAAGACTGCTTCTTTATGCTAAGTAGCATCCACCTGTTCCTTGAGCGCCTTTGCCTCCTGCATCCATGCGAGCCTCTACATAAGGGAAACCGTCTGCACGGTCCCTTTTACCTCGTCATACCTCTATTGTAGCTCACATGCCTCTATCTCCAGGTGTTCTACATTCGGGTCCTCCTGCAGGGTGGTTGGGACCTCGAATGATTGTTCAAACATACCCATGCAGTCTGCCACTGCACTATCAACCGCCACTGTTGTTGTTGTAACAGTGGTGGTACGTTGTTCCCTGAATTTTAGCGGAGTTGAAGGCTGGGCCTTCAACTATAATTCAGTGATCTACAGGTTCAGGTCTAGCTGAACCCTGGCCATCTCTGTTCAAGTGTCGCACACCCTTGTGGCTAACTTGCGGACGTGTGCCTCCACCGGTTCTTCTGCCTGAATGTCCAACTCTAAGACCATCCAGCAGGCTTCCTCTACTACCTGCATAATCTGCTTGTTCTGCTCCACTACCTCATTGCACTGCAGGCCCAACTGCTAAATGTTGATGCACTGAATGCTCATCACCTGTAGAGCATGACTCTCCCAGGCCCTGAGTTTTGTGGTGACTCCATCCTGTAAGAGGTAGAGCATCTCCTGAGGGAGCGCGACCATGTTCTCTATAGTAAGTGCCCCATCTAGTAGCACTATCGTGTTGGTCACCCTTGTGTGCAACATCTCCTCGGCAGCTGAGGTGCCGATCGCGAGGCTGGTGGACATTGTGCCAGCTTGTGGAGTGCATTTCTGTAACTCCTACAACTCTATCTTAAGAGCCCCCAATATCAACTGCTGCTACTCTTCGAATTGTTGGAGGACTCTTCGAACTGTTGGAGGGCCTCTATGGTGACATCCCTCACCGTTTCTTCGATATCATGCAAATCCCCCTCAATGAGGGTGATTGGGTTGAAGGATGTCTTTGATGCCTTTGTTTTTTTTCATGGCACTGCCTACTCTCGCGGTCGCGGTCACTTGAGTTGGGTGGATGTTGTCTGTGGATCCATGCCACCTTCTGTTTTTGCCTCCATTCAGGGCGAAGATGACTTCTTCCCTTTGCACTCTTCTCCTCCTACTTTTTGTTGTTCCACTAGTTTCGAGGCGTCATGCACTTCACAGGCCTTAGACGTTTCTTCCTCCTTTCTGCGCTTCTCCGCCAGCTGCACCATTCAGAGCTTTGTCACTTCCTTCTTGCGTTGCGCAACATAATTATCTATTTCCATCACGAAGCCTGTTGGAGTGCGTCATTCCAGCGGCCAAGACTCAAGGACTGCGAAAATTTCATCATCAGTCGCCAGGTATGGTAGGTTATGCCATATCTTCGTGGGGTCCTTCTGCGCCCTGATAAAAACATGGTGGAAATCCGCTTTGAACTTTGCAAAGCTCTTTAAACTGGCGTATATAGTGGGCGATAACTACGGCTTTCAATTGATCCCCATCTTGATGCTCATCTTCATTAAGACCCAAAAGATCTTGCTTTCTTTTATCCACTGCACATCCTTGGTCACCCACAACGAAGCGTACTTTGCTGCCTTTGGAAGGTCCGACACGACCGAAGGGAATTGGCTGTCTTTGGGCAACTCCCATGCCACCAGTACGATTAACAATAGGAGCCACGCATAGTGAAACATTTTTCCCTGCTCCTGTGCCTCGCGATAGTTCGTAAGGAACTTGCCGCATAGATAATTCAACGAATTGAATTGGAATCCTTCAGCACATTGGGCCGCTAGTGCAATCACAGGCGCAGGCACCTCATCTGCGTGACACTTCCACATCACTTTCATTGCTAGTATTTGTGTCATGACCTTGATTGCGGGGTTGTTAATGTTAGAGATGGCATATCCTCACTTCTTCTTCTCCAACTTGAACTTCGTCTTCATTGCTTCTGTGAGGGCCAACTAGCTACCTTTTCCTTCTAAAATATTGGTTGGATCCTCCCTTGAGTAAGGCAGTTGTGTGATTCGATGAATCAGGTGGTCTGTGATGGGAATGGGCTCCTCCAGCCATAAACACCCATCATGCACCAAGCAGAGTAGTTGCCTGATGACAAGGATGATCACTGGGGCACGGTGGTAATGTGGCACCTAGAGCAGGTTTAGCAACCCGACTTTATCTACACCCGTGGGCCATTTGTGCAGCTCCAATTCAATCATTCCAATCGTCGCGTCAATTCGCTGATGCATTAGTTGCTCAGTCGCTAAATGAGGGAATTTCTCATAATCCACGAGGTCCCAGTCTTCAAACTTCAGTACAGGAACTCACCCTAAGTGTGGCCCCTCAAAAACAATATCATATGGGAGCAACGGGGTTTGCAGAGAGCTCTTGCTCTCATCTATGTCCTTCGGTACTTTGGCCTTTCCCTTGCACGGAGGAACATATTCTGGTAGCTTGGTAATAGGGTCCGCACCCTAGGTTTCAACTAACATTTATTTGTCCTCTTCTTCCACTAGGATTTCTTCAGATTCCTCCTCGTCGGCCTCCAAATTAATGGCCTTCCCCTTTTCCTACAGGATGAGCTTGGTCCTTTGTGGGTTTTTTGGTGAGACGCGCTTCAGTATCATGGCATGCTTATCCTTCTTAGGTCTCGGTGTTCTAGTCGATTTAGGGACCTCAACTATTATTCTGGCGCTCTCTGGGGCTTCTACTACCGTAATGTCCTGTGTGGCTTCCTCATCTGTCACTACTCTTGTGTCCATGGCTTCTACGGGTGCTGATAACGATATTCCACAATTCTTGCAATGTCTCTGGTAGCTGGTCAAACAATGAATTCACTTTCAAAGTCTCGAATAGGTCCCGGTTCATGTATACTTGAGCGCGCAACAACTCAGTTCTCAAATTTCCAGGTGTTTTCCGCTGGACATCCACTTGTAATTTATAGGGCCTTTTGAATTCAAATTCGACCAGTCCCCCCACATTCAGCCCATTAATGCTAGATTGGTGGCAGATTTTCAAGAATCTAACCCATAAATATCACCTTAATTGCCTGCCGCCCACTCCATTTGGCCTCAAACAACCATCAAATCGTGAATAGTGACTTTAACGGTCACTTTCCAGCGGACCTGCGCGTTAGCGTAGCTGTCTTCATGATGTCGCGGACCTTGTGGCACTTCGCTGCGCAGTCCTGAAATTGTGTAGCGTCCGGGTAGTGTAGTTTACAGTACCGCACCTCCTTTCAGCTACCTGGAGCACTAAGACTGTGCTTCTGTCAGCTAGTCGGATGGCCAGGCCACCTGTGTATGGCTTCAAACGACTGCCATTCACTTTTCCTGTGAAGGGATCTCCATTCAACTTAACCAACTGGACCGTGCCACCGTCAGTAATCTCCTTAATAACATATGGACCTAACCAGTGCATCTTGAATTTTCCAGGGAATTTATCAAACTTACTGTCACACAACAACACCAAGTCATTCACCTTAAAGGTCCGTAGCTTAATATGTCGATCGTACCATGCCTTTTCGCACTGCTTTTGGACCTGCTGGTGAAATCCAACAAAAAATCTCTCTTCTTCGAGCTCATCCAACTGCCTGAGCCTCTCTTCCAAGGCTCCGTGATCCATCATACATGTGAGAACTGCTATGCGTAGACTAGGCATGATGTATTCCATAGGCATTACAGCTTCAATCCCGTATACCAGCCTAAAGGGTGTTTGTCCTGTTAACTTCTTACACGTCGTCGGATAAATCCATAATATTGCAGGTATGCGTAGGTCCCAATCACTTAGATGAGCATTGCATACCTTAGTCAGTGTATTTTCAAGAACTTTGTTGAATGCCTCCACTGTCCCATTAGCTTGTGGATGATAAGGTGTGCTCTTCTGGTGATGCACCTAAAATTCCTCTGTTGGTGCGCTGATTGTCTCATTTAGGAAGTACGTACCTCGATCACTCATAAAGATCTTTGGACATCCAAATTGCATCAGTACATGTTCAAATAGAAACTTTACGACCATCGTGCCCATGCAATCTTTCATCGGTTGTGCTTCTGCCCAACAAGTCAAGTACTTCGTCGCAGTGATAATGTACCTCACGCCTGTCTTTCCTTGGGACTAAATAGGTCCTATAAAATATATTGCCCACTTTTCAAAAAGGTTACAACGTCATTTGCTGATTCAAAGGTATTTCATCCCTTCATGATGGCCTACTTGTTCTTTGACATACATCACACGCCTTGTAATATGCTTTTGAATCCTGATGAAGGGTTGGCCACCATAACCCAGCGTGTAGAATCTTCTATGCGGTTGCTCTACCTGCATAATGTCCTCCCGTGGCGCCCCCATGAGCGTCCGCGAGGATGCTGCTTCGTTCAAACTTAGGTACATACCTTTGTAGTATCTCATCAGTCCCCTTCTTGTATAGGTGCCCAACAATGATAGAGAAATTTGTTGCGTGCACCACTAATTCCTTCTTTTGTTAGACAGAGTATCCTTCAACACAATTCCAGTTGTTAGGAAGTTTATTATATCCTTAAAATGTTCATCCGCAACGCACACAATGAAGTGTTGCGCTTCAGGTAATCCTTCTTCCAAATTACTGGGTTCCTCCCTAGTCTCAATGCGTGACAGGTGGTCAGGTCCCGCATTCAATTATCCAGGTTTTATAACAACTTCAAAATCATATTCTTGGAATAATAAGAGCCATCTGCATATGCGCCCCCACAACAAAGGCTTATTGACCAGCTACTTTAGTGTGGAGTATAGGTGCACCTGCTCAAGTTGGGGATTTTCTTCATGGGCCTGCATCCATTTGGCTAGATGCGTGCGCGAATCATTTTGACCATTGTACTTGTCTTTCAGTTGCATCCTAGGCTTCCCAAATCATGTTCACATCATTTTCCTACATTCGCGCCAATCATTGAAACTTCCCTTGTGCGTACGCCACCATCTTGCGGGCGTAGCGCATAGTGCCCAGTCCAAGGCCTAGAAGCATTGTTTTTCTAGCACCTCCCTTTCAAACACATCCAAAAAGATATCTACCTCACTCAATCCATCATAAGTAGGCATATTTCTTTCTTCTAACGACACATAGCGCAGCGACCGGGTCATGATGTTGCAATTCAACATAGTTACTTCATGTAATCGATTCTGCCATCATTCTATTTCTTTGTCAGAGTTCGAAGTGTAGGAACTCTTGCAATCCCATGTAATCCTTCCATCCATGGTAGGATTCACGTAGTCTTGGTTGCGCACCATTATCTTATAGATGCAGTCTAGATCATCATCACTCTCATAGTCGTGGATTGGTTCCATATAGCGCAATCCTTCAGCTAGATCCAGGGGTATTATTACACGTAGTGATTTCTTCTCAAATATCATCTTTCGCTTCTTCAAATTGATTACCCCATTCATATCAGTAGCCTAGTCAATTCCCAAGAGTGCAGGGTAGGGATTGCTCTCATCAACAATCTCTATTACTTCAAAATCTGCCAGCGCGCTTGCTCCCTCAATATCCACAGTCACTCCCTATAGCCGCCCCATGGGTATGATTTTCTCCTGATTCGCCATCCTTAGCTGAATTGGAGACCATTGCAACATAGGTCTCCCCATTCACTCCCATGTTTTCTTCGGTAGAACGTTCAAATCTGATCCCAAATCCAGAATGACTTGAACCATTTCGTATTCTCTGATTTGCTCAGTGAGTCTCATTTCATGCCTCGTCCTTGTCTTATGCTTTCCGATCTTATGGACTACGCGCGGTTCACTTGGCGCGGTCCCAGCACATCTATTGATAAGTTCTTGTAACCCTTTCATAGCCTTACTGTCGTGTGGTAACTTCATACAGGTTTCCTGGAAAGTTGTGAGCATAGAGGGGTCCATCTCTGGCTCAGGCTTATCCTTGCTTCCTGAAGTGGAGGCCTTAGTGAAGCTCTTCTTAGCTTCCATGAATGCTTCACGAGCGCGCTCCAAATCGAACTCAGCTTCTTTTGTCGGGGCTTTGCGAACCCTGGTACTATCTTCCAGCTGTTTGCCCTTGTCATCTCCTGTCGCAATTCCACTCCAGAGCACTATATTTACGTTTGGGTTTTCCTCGCGTGACTCAGACCTCATTCTCTACAGGTTCTGAGTTGGTAGAGGTGGTAGTGCCCCTTTGTCTCATATCCTAGCTATCAGTGTAGGACAATATTCTGTTTCATGATCAAACAACGTGCAATACTTACATGATGGGCGCATTGGATTAGTGTAATCATGGGCATAGTGTCCTGGTCCTCTACAATTGTAGCAAATCAACTGTCCTTGACCTCTACCAGGTCCTCCTCCGCCTCAGTCTCGTCTGCGCCCCTGAAATCTTGTTTGCGCCATCCCTGCATTTTGGTCAAGGGGCCGCATTTCGGCCTGAACCCTGTAGGTGGGAGTTCTATCCATCATCAATTCATATCTCCTGCAGATATGCTCATCATGTCCTGCTGATCTGCAAAAGTTGCAGAACAACTGTTGCGGCGTTTCACATACTTCTCTAGCGAGTGACAGTTATCCACGGCATGTTTTCTAGCTACCTGACAGATAGCGCACCATAAAGTAGGCACTGTGCTAGGTCCTACTTGAGCTTCTGGCCTTAAACGCATCGGTCCTCCTCTTGCAAGGTAATTTGTAAAGACCGGGCAGTGGTCTTTGTCATGACCCTGACTCTTGCATTTCATGCACCATACCTCTTCACGTACCTCAACCGTCTTATTCGGCCTCAGACTTTGCATCGCAAGGTACAGATTCTTCAGTTGCACTGGATCTGTTGAACTCCTAGATTAGGATCTTGAATCAGGGTCTCATGTAGTCTCATGGCAATCTCCAAGGCCTCTGCCTAAGTTGTTATCTTTTGCTGCGACAATGCACTTCTTAAGTGTGGTAGAAGCGAAGCCACAAACCACTCGCGATGTTGTCCATCTTTCAAATTCATGTTGGCTTCGTGGATCGTACATTTCAGCCTCTCATCTAGTTCCCAAGGTGTCTCACCTCATAGCATAATTGACTGCGCTTTAGATTTAGGCCTGCTAAATTCCCTATTTAGTGCTGCTTGGATGTCCGCTACTCTAGCATTCGGGTTGTTGTTAGGGTACTTAATGTACTAGGTTAGTGCATGAACTTGTAGAGCACTAACCAACGTCGTCTTCTTTATATGATCATCTATAATACCTTGAGCTTCCCATACAACCCTCACAATGAACCATAATTGTTCCGGATCCTCATTTCCAAACCTTTGAACAGAGGAAAATTTACTGTGTTTGCCATACTAAATCGCGGTGGTGGTCGAGGTGGTACGGGTGAAGTTGGAGGTGATGGCGGTGAAGATGGAGGTGGTGTGGGTGGAGGTGGTATTCGCGAAAATCCCTGGCTTATCAATTGAAGAGCACTTTGTGGAGAGACCTTCGCTATCCCTTCTTCGTCCCTTCGCAGTGGTGAAATCAAGGGGCTATACTTCGGACCCTTACTTCCTTCGTTTCTGTAACTTTTTCTGCTTCGCATAGTCCCAAACATCAAGGTAGTTGCATAACCCATTTTTCGCACAACAACATTTTAATCCAAGTATTCAGAGATTTAATGTACTTACCTCGCGGTCCTTTGAAAAAGCATCGCTCCGCCTCGCTATAGCTGACTGAGGTGTCATCCGCGAACTCAGTAACAAATCCTCCTATGATGCGATTGAGTCAATGATCCACAGCACACACGATCTTATTCTCCGATGCTTCTAACCTTTGCACTAGCTATGGGGTGCACACGATAGGACCATCAAGTTTCCACCTTCCTTGGCTATTTGCTAGCTTCGCGATCCACTCGTATAGCTCAGTAGGAAAGGAGGCGAAAAATATTTCGTGGATCTCTGTATATAGGTATTGGTCCAACCACTGTTCTTTTGACAATCGCGGGTTTCTATTTTCTTGTACCACGAACTCATGAATCCTTTTGTCCAACTAGCCTTCGATTTCTTTCTTAGTTGGATTCCAGTGATACAACATCACAAATCTCTCATGCAGATTCCGGTCCCAGCAACATAACCATTTGTTGGCTTGTGGGGGCCTAACCCAGGTTCAACACTAGTTAGCCAAAAAAATCCCTACACTACTAGCCCTTTCGGCATCAGCCCGCGGAGCGTGGACTGAAGTCTCACCGCAAGCAGTATGGGGGGATGTTGGAACCAAGTTTCCATACCCTTGAGATGGATGTGATGTCATTTTATTCTAGCTATACATGCCTTCGCGCAGGTTGCTTAACCCTTTGTCCCACCCTTCAGTACCTTCGCGAAAGGGTACAATTCCGTGCAGCCATAACCAGGGTTGAAGTCCTTTCACATTGCTAGGGTAGCAAACTACAATATCTTCCTAACTAGGCTAAGTGTTTATTTATTATCAGATCTTACTTAGCTTTGGTTAAACAGATGTCCCTACTTGCAGTCACTTATCCAACATAATTACATACATTCGTGCATCATATAAGTATTATAAGTGAAATTTATACCCAATATAACGGGTGCCTAAACAAGAAATAAAGACGTAAAGATTGTAGAATACTTCTCTTTATTGATAATTCCGAACAATTATAGACTCGACCCGCCCTGCGCACTCAGCTATAGGGGTCTGCGCACTCAGCTGCAGAGCCTCTACCTATGCTACGACCAAAACTTAGACTTCTACTCAAAGCTATCTCTCATACGTCATATCTTGCTTGATTCCCTTGCTGCCTCTAACTACTTAGTGCTTAGCTCTATTTATACAATCCCATGGTCCACGGACCATGGGTAGATCTTCTACAACAGACGTTACATTTTCAAAATAAGGGTGGACAACCTTATGACTCTTTAACAACTACGCGCTCCGCGACCACAAAATGCGGAGTCTTTACATTTGGATTACAAACTTTGACCAAAATATGAGCGTTTAGCCCCAAAACTTTCCTTGGGGGATCCTGTGCCCAACACAAAAGGATGCTCAATATTGGCTCAATCATTGGGGAATAAAGGAAGAGATCACATGCAAAATAAAGATAATATTAAAATAAGTATCCATCTAGATTTAAGGAGAAATTGTGGTGGGAACAAAGAGTTAGGGAAAAACAATGTAGGATATTAAAAAACAAAATAGGATATTATAAGGAGGTGATGAAATCTAACCAAAAAAGTAAAAGTATCTCTTTATTTTGACTAATGTAAAGATGAAAATCAACATTGCCATAAAAAGAACAAATTCTCAGGAGTTTCATAGTGGGACAATTCCCAATAAATTGTGTGATGAAAAACTCTTTCATTTTTTGACACATTAGAAGAGATGTTGTAATGAAGCCTTCACTCAAGAAATAATATTAATAAAATTAAACCAGTAACAAAAAGTAAAAATAAAAATAACAATTAATAAAAAAATGTTTATAACTTTATTAATAAAAACAAAATTACAAACAAAATTACAAATTGAGTTGAATATATTTACTACTTTTATTACATTTACTTTTTATTATAGTTTTAATTAAGCTCACATTATTATTATTATTATTATTATTATTAATTAATCCTCACTATTGTTAAAAATATTTGTGCATATACTATCTGTCTAATAACTAGCATAGCCATATAAATTAAATGGTTGGTAAACATCTATAGACATTAAAAAAAACATACATTTCACATTGTCAAAATAAAATAAAAAAAACACAAAATTATAGCTTTATTTTAAATAATAATAATACTTGTTAACTATAAAAATAATTAATATATCACTTAAACATATATACATTTAAATATACATGTAATTTTTAAGTTCTTGGTAGCTTCATAATGCCTTCTACATGAGATTGGTGTTTTAGCATGTAGGAAATGGTTGATTGCCTCTTTAGGTACTTGCTTTGTAGAGTAAGTGGTTTATGACCTCTTTCCTAAGTTTAACATAAGAAAAGTACAAAAATTAAACTCAATTAATTATTGTGGACTATTAAGCCAAATTACTAAGGATAAATAATAAAATTATTTAATTGACTTAGGTATGATCCCAATTGTGTTCAAATGACACAAGATTTAATCTCGAATGTCAATCACTTAGGAGATTAGGGTTAGGTATTTGACTTGATGAAGTTATAAAATAAGCCTAAGGGAGAGATGAAGGCACACAAGTGGAGGAAGTGATTTTCCCTAGAGTGAGAGGCTCAACTAGATTGAAGAAAAGAGAGGAAGAGTGTAGGAAAACTTTGGAAGTAATTCCAACAGGCTAAGTTCAAGAAATTTAGAGGTCGAGTAGCTAATGTAAAAATGAGGCCAATTTGTGGAGAGGTCAATTTATTCAATGGGTTTATTTTCTTGAGTGCACGAGTCGTATGAGGAGGAAAGAAGAGGGTCAATTTCATGATGGTGGAGGCCGAGTTTCTCCAAGGTTGAATTCTTCAGGAGGTCAGTTGTTTTTTGGGCTGAGTTTTCCAATGGGGGTTAAGTTACAGGTTCCAACAATGCATTCTTTTTTGTATTTTTCTCTGTGGGTCTAGGCCCAATTTTTTCCAAGGATTTTAATGAAGGAGAATTGTTATTGGTATATACTTACCGTTGCGATGTAATTGATCTCTCTGATTTTATTTTTTCACCGCAAATATTTTATTTCAAAAGTTAAATACCAATGATTTTATTTTCATAGCAATTCAAAATTTTATTTAATAATTTTCTGGGAATACAAATTGTTAACGTATAAATAAATCTAGACTAGTATTGGAAATTTAACATGGTATCAAAGCTACATAAATTCTGAAGGAGAGGTCTAAGGTCACAAGGCTTTTAGAACTACAGGTTATTCCTTTTTACATGATTTATTTATTTATTTTGCAACTAGGGTTTTGTGACCAAGGTTGATTTGTGAAAAGACATCAATGAGCTTGAGATATAAAGATAGGTTGGATGGGGCTACTAATTTTAGTCCATGGAATGAGTGGATCACTATTGTTCTGAAAATGAATGGTTCGTGGGATTCTGAAATCATAGTGATCGATGTTCCTTTTGACCCTACCCTAGTAGCCAAGGAAAATATGAAGGTTGTGAAAGCGATGGGTATTATCAAGGATGGTGTGAGGGATCATATTATTTCTCACATAATAGGTAAGGACACAACACATAAGATGTGGGAAACCTTAACTAGTCTTTATCAGAGTAGAAATGAGAATAGTATAATGGTGTTGCAGGAGAAGTTGAGCAGCATTCAAATGAACAGATCAAAGACTATAACCTCATATCTCACCGGGATCTAATAGACTCATGATGAGTGAGTTGTGGGATAATCTATGAGTGATTTAGATCTAGTGAATGTAGATCTAAAGATATGCACTAAGCAATGGAACACCTTTGTAGAGGGGATCCTTGTAGGACAAAAACTTTCTAATTGGAGTTGGTTGTGGGATGACTTCACCTAGAAATAAATTTGGGAGAGTTCAATAATTAGTGGACAACGTAGGAGTGGTGGTTTGGGATGAGAAACTTTCTCTTTTAATGCAAGCGAAGAAGGGCAAGGGGAAGGCCAAACAGAGCCAAGATGGAGGAGGATATTCACAAAGTAAAAAGGAGAAGGACATGATCAAAGTAAAATGCTTTACATTTTGTATGTTTGGTCACTTTTCTGAAAAATTCCTGAACAAGAAGAAGGGAAAGGGAAATACATCTATAAAAACCACCATAAAGATGGATGAGTTGGCTAAGAAGTTCGAGAAGAACTTTTACTTGGTGTCATGCATTTCTGACAACGTTATAAGAGGGATGTGGTTTGTGGATAATTTAGCATCTCCTCACATGATTGGATCTCGAGATATATTCATTAACATGGCTAAAGAGCTTAGAGATATACATGTGGAGCTTAGAGACAACAACAAGTATGCAATAGAGGGTGCTGGTAGTATTGATTTTTAAATGGACTTAGGTATTATCATGGAGGTGAACTAAGTGATGTTTGTACTAGGGTTGGAAACTAATCTCCTTTTAGTTTTGGCCATGGAGGACATAGGACTAGAGGTATACTTCATGGGAGGTGAAGTAACTATTAGGACGAAAGGATTTGATCTCAATAAGCGGTGAGTAATTGTGAGCAATGAGGAAAACCTATATTTGTTGAGAGGATAATTGGTGAAGGCACTTTTATGTGACAATGATAGTCAGAGTGAGTTTTGGCATACGAGGATGGGACAACTACATTATAGGGTTCCTTATATTACAGAGGAAGGTTACAGGTTTTTTGGAGATTAGGGTGGATCAAGAGGGATTATACAAAGGGGGTGTGCTTAGAAGGCATGCGAAGGTAGTTTTTCCTCATACTGAGACTAGGTCCAAGGAGATATTATAGTTGGTGCATTCAGATATATGTAGTACTATGTTAGTGAAATCAATTGCAAGGTCTAGCTACCTTGTGAAATTCATAAATGACTATTCTAAGAAGACTTGTATCTACCTCCTGAAGACCTAGGGTGAGGTATTTAATCAATTACAAGAATTCAAAGCTCTTTTGGAGAACTAGACTGAGAAGAATATTAGCTTATGAAGATCTTGTAATGGGGGTGAGTATACCTCTAATGAGTTTCAGTATTTATACAAGGAGTTAGTCAATAAGGAACTCATATTTCCTTACAACCCTCATTAGAATGGGATTGTCAAAAGGATGAATATGACCATGGTGGGAGCAACGAAGGAAATGATCTATGATCAATACTTGCCTATGTTTTTGTGGGAAGAGAAATGTAATACAATTGTTTATTTACATAATAGAAGTCCTCATAAAGAATTGGAGGACAAGACTCCTTACGAGATGTTCACAAGAGTGAGATTAGAGGTGATTCATTTGTGCATATTTGGTAGTCTGTTTTATATCCACATTCCTACAAAGAAGAGGACTAATTTAGAACCCTCATCAAAGAAGGGAATTTTTCTTGGCTACAGTGAGGTCTCAAAGGCCTAAAATATCTCAATTCTAAGATAAAGGAGAGTTATCATTAGTTGGGATGTTAGCTTTGAGGAGGGTAGGAAATTTAGGAGGTCTCATTATACAAAGCCAACAAGGGTAGAGGATTAGGAGCAAGAGGCTCCTAAGTTTGAGTAGGGACCAACAACATTAGCAACAAGGAAAAAACCCATAGATATGGAGGAGTAGAAATATGTTCCTTAAAGTTCTATTAGGAGGAGGCAAATATGGGCCGAATAAATCTTGAGAGATGATCAGAGTGTTTGGAGGCACCTAGTTTCACTTTCAGGCAAAGTAGACCACTAGTAAGAATGTCCAGTTATTTGGGCTTTCCAAACAACATCAGTGAGTCTGAGCCTTCCACTTTTGAGGAGGCTACAAATGAGTAGGTATAGATGGATGCCATGGTGGAGGAGTATAACTCCATCATGAGGAATTTTGTGTGTGACATAGTGCCTAGGATGGAGAGAAATTCTATGTTCACTTCTCGATGAATCTTCAAGATCAAGCACGTAATTGATGGTAGTGTCAAGAAGTACAAAGTGAGGTTCATGGTGAGAGGGTTCTCTTAGAAGAAGGGAATGGACTATGAGGAAAAATTTTCTCCTGTCGCTAGATATGCATATATTAGGGTAGCCATATATATTGCTTTAGATATGGAGTGGAGCCTATACATCATATGGATGTGAAGACCACTTTCCTGAATGGGGTGATTGACGAAGAGGTGTATATTGAGTAGCCTTAAGGATTTAAAGTTCATGGGAGAGAGTCTCATGTTTGTAGGTTGAAGAAGGCCCTTTATCGGCTAAAGCAGACTCCTCATGCATGGTATGTTAGTATTGATAGATATCTTCTTGGTTTGGGCTTCACCAAGAGTGAAGCGGGCTCCAACTTGCACTGTGTACTTTTTGAGGGTGAACCACTTATCTTGGTCCTCTATGTGGAAGATCCGTTCTTAACAAGATCAAAGAAGATGATACGAATGTGAAAGGAAAACTTTGATTCAAAGTTTGAAATGAAGGACATTAGCTCGATCCATTATTTTTTGGTATTGGAGGTGTGGCATTAACCATGAGATATTCTCCTAGGGCATGGAAAGTATGTAGTTGAGATCTTGAGGAGATTTCAGATGGATAATTAAAGGTCTATGTCTACACCTACAACCACCAACTTGAAGACGTTATGTGATTATGAGGGTGAGTTGGTGGATCCCACATTATATATGAAACTAATTGGGTCCTCGATGTATTTGGTCAACACTAGTCTACTGTTGAGAAATGGTAACAAGAGAGTCTAGTTTAATTTGTCCTTGAATTAAACTGGAAATAAAATTCAAATTCTATTCTCATAACAACTTAAAATAGATAAATTAAGTTTATTAAACTTACTTAACTTAGGAAATTTGAGTTGGAAGTATTTCTATCGCCATGTGTATTTTCTCCCTACTTTATAGGAGTCCAGTGTGAGTTAATTATGAGTTGTAAAATAGAAGACTCATTTTAATGATTCAGTTCAGTTGAATTAGTTCTCAAATTGATTGAGAGAACTAATAGTGAGTTAACAGTAAATGGTGTCACTAATGAACTCCACCAGTGCTACTTTAGTTAACTGAATATTTACTCATCAGAAACTCATGCATGTGAAATAAGAGAAAGACCCAATTGAGACTAGAGTGCAGGGACAATGTGCTATTTGTTTTAGATTTTTCTGAGTTGCACGGATAGTGCATGCATTTAGGAACTGATCCTTGAGGGATTGCGCAGTTTTTAGAGGCTTTATTTCCCTTTAAATACAAGCTATCCTCCACAGGGATTACACTTTGGAATATAGACTTGGAGAGCTAGCTAAGATTTGGCCTTGAGCTTGCTTATGAGTTGGATATTGAATTTGCTGAGTGTTGGGATTGTTTTAGAGAGAACAAGAATTGTAATTTCATCTTGATTTTCTAAATTAATAAAAAACAGATAGTGGGGTTTTGATCTATGGCTTTCCCTGGATATTTATTATGTTATGTTCCCTTTATGTTCTTCCTCTTGTTGATTATTGTTTTCTTGATCTTTATGGGCTTCCACTATAAAGAGTAGAAGTAGATTCTTGTCTCTTTCTTTAGCAAATTGCATTAGCTTGTGAATCTACAAGATTTTCTACATGGTATCAGAGCTGAGAACATACTAGAGGAGATTTCGAAGTTTTGAGTTCTGGGTTACAGGTGAAATTTGAACTTGCATTTTATACTTTAGGATCGACAGATGGCATTCTATGGTTTGTGGCTCGAGTATGCCTTGGATGACAACTCGAATTGTATAGCCTAGAAGGACAAGATGGAGGCCATATTGGAGGATAATGGCTTGAAGGAATTCATTGATCATGATATTGCTAAGTCACCGACATTGGATGCTCAAAATTTGGTCGAATGGAAGAATTGTATGGCAAGGGCGAGGTGGATAATCCTTGAGGGAGTTCGAGACCACATTGTCTCGAGTCTCCATGGGAAGGAAACTTCACATGCTATGTGGAGAGCATTGAAGGACCTTTTCCAGAATTGTAGTGACCAAAGAAAGTTGGCACTTAAAGATAAACTTCAAAAAATCAATATGGAGGTGGGCGACTCAATTCTAAATTACTTGACCAAGTTCACTGAATGTCGGGATGAACTTGGAAGTGTTGGAATCATGGTTGCTGAGGAGGATATGGTGAGCCTTGCTCTTCTTGTACTCCCAGATTGTTGGCATAGTTATCAGGACTTTGTTAATGGTCGGGAGAAGCTGCCAGATTGGGAATGACTGTGGTTGGATATGATGCAGGATGAGATTAGGAGGAACACTAGGGATGGTTCTTCATCAAAGACTGATGATGAAGAGAATTGTGCCTTAGCGATTAAGCCAAGGAAATGGAAAGGTAAACTTTCCCATTCCAAATCAAATTCTTATCATGGAGGTAAGAAGAAGGACATGATGAAAGTTAAATGCTTTCATTGTCACAAGATGGTACACTTTGCTACAAATTGTCCATTGAAGAATTCCAAGGAGAAGTCCTTAGGAGGAGTGGCAGGTGAGGCTTTGGCCTCCCAATTCGAATTGGATTTTCCCTCATTGCATGCATGGTGTCTTCAATGATGGGAAGTGTCTAGTACTTAGACAATGGAGCTTCTTTCCACATGACTGGCGACAAAGAGTCATTCAGTGAACTACAGGAGAAAGATCTCAAGATGCATATTGAGATGGGTGATGATGGTAAGTTACTGGTGTGAGCACTATTACTTTTCAGAGGGAGCATGCAGTTGCACTCACCTTGAAGAATGTTATGCATGTACCCAGACAGATGAAGAACTCAGTATCCATTTCCATGCTTGAGGATAGAGGCTATGATGTGATCTTTTTGAAAGGAAAGGCCCTTCGACACATAGCCACGGTCAAGTAAAGAAGATAGGGTTTCGAGTTCAAAATGTCTATAATCTAGAGGTAGAGGATTGGGTCGCTTTGAGTTCAAAAGCAAAAAAGATGTTGAGCCGAGACGTCGGCGAGTTGTGGCACATGCGATTGAGCCACTTGCATCATGGGGCTTTGAAGATATTACAATAAATATTTACTTGTCTTCCCAAAGGTACGCTTGAGTAAGTTGATACATGCAAGGGTTGTACTTTGGGAAAATACACCAAGTCTTCGTTTGGAGACAAAGACAATCAAGTAGAGTCTATTCTGGAGAGAGTCCATTCAAATGTGTGTGGACCATTCTCGACAGCATCCATTTCCAAACACAGGTATTATGTTATATTTGTTGATGACTATTCTCGTAAATGCTGGGTATTTTTTATGCAAAAAAAAGGATCAAACTTTCACAAAGTTTTCTGAGTTCAAGGCATTGGTAGAGAAAGACTCTGGCAAGAAGGTTAAAGCTCTATGGAGTGATAATGGTGGTGAGTATGTCTCCAATGGGTTTAAGAAATTCTGTGTAGTGGAAGGGATTAAACGAGAGTTGATGACACCCCATAACCCTCAACAAAATGGGGTTGCCAAGAGGAAGAATAGGAGCATAGTAGGGGCAACAAGGGCGATGTTGCATGATTAGGGCCTACCACTACACTTGTGGGTTGAGGCATGTAATACAATGGTTTATGTTTAGAACCGTAGCCCACAATGGATACTTGAGACGAAGAAACCAGCGGAGGCTTATTCCGGTAAGAGGCCAGATGTTGGTCACTTCAATATTTTTGGGCCATCGGTTTATTTCCATGTGACCAAAAATGCACGGAAGAAGCTTGAGCCAACATCAGAGTTAGGGATCTTTTTGGGGTACACTGATACTCCGCACAACTATCGAGTGTACATGTCAACCAATCAGATGACAATGGTTCAGAGGGATATTAGGTTTGATGAGGAGAAGGCCATTTGAGTTTCCCTTGAGAGGGAGCTTGAGATACATGCAGATGAGGAGCTTTTAGCTCCTAAGGTTGAGGGACCTTAGATTGACGTGGAGAAGCCACATGCAGAGGTTCAAAGAGTGGAGACATCCACTCAGGCAGATTCTTCCAAAGAGGGAAGAAAGCACACTAGAGAGGCGGGCAGATTGTTGGATGATGCATGGGAGAATGTGGGAGCACCCTCTTCTCAGCGTAGACTGAGTATGTCACCAGAAAGGTACACTAGATACATGGTACTTATGGGTGCATGTGTTGTGACAGAGCCATCTTCCTTTTAGGAAGCAATGTAGTAATCAGTTTGGGTTGATGCCATGGTGGAGGAGTATGACTCCATAGTTCAAAATAATGTTTGGGGTGTGGTCCCAAGAATAGAGGACAAGTCAGTTGTGAGCTCCCGTTGGATTTACAAGGTAAAGCAAGCTACAAATGGTAGTGTGGAGAAGCATAAGGCCAGATTTGTGGCCCGTGGATTTTCACAGCTAGAGGGGATTGACTCTGATGAGACCTTTGCTCCTGTTGCAAGGTACACGTCAATCAGATCTATTTTGGCACTATCAACACAGATGGGTTGGAAGATGCATCAGATGGATGTGAAGACTACCTTCCTTAATGGCATGATTGAGGAAGAGGTGTACATAAAGCAGCCTGAAGGTTTTGAAACCTTGGACCGTGAGTCAAATGTGTGCCGACTCAGGAGAGCATTGTGTGGGCTAAAGCAAGAACCCTGTGATTGGTACACCATGATAAATAGCTACTTCATTGGGTTGGGCTTCATAAAGAGTGAAGCGGATGCGACCTTGTATCATATAGTGGTGGAAGGTAAGTTGTTAATCATTGTACTTTATGTAGATGATCTTATACTGACAGGTGATGAGAAGCTCATAAAATCTTACAAGGAGGACCATGTAAGAGAGTTTGAGATGAAGGACATGGGGCTCATGCATTAATTTCTTGGCATGGAGTTATGGTAGAGAGATGGGGAGATGTTTGTATCTCAGGGCAAGTATGCTAACGAGATACTCAGGAGATTCTACATGGAGAGCAGTAAACCCATGGAGACTCCTGTAGTTGGGAACTAGAGGAAGGAGGATGCTACTTCAGGGGAAGTAGTGGAAGCTAATGTTTATAGGAAGCATGTGGGTTCACTCTTGTACTTTGTGAACACACGACTGGGTATGTGCTATACATTTAAGCGGCTTAGTCAACCGATGGTTAGGCCTACCAAGCTGTATTGGAAGGCGACAAAGCATGTATTGAGATACCTCATTGGCACTACTCAGTTTGGGTTATGGTATAGATGAAAATATGGAGTGAAGCTTCAAGGCTTCAACGATGCAGATTGGGAAGGGATTCCATCTTACAGGAAGAGCACATATGGAGGGATCTTCAGTATTGGGTCAACGACAGTTTCTTGGTACAACAAGAAACAAAGATCGGTTGCACTCAATTCGGTAGAGGCAGAGTACATGGATGCAAGTGAGGAAACATGTGAGGCTATTTGGATGATTAATATCCTAGTTGGTTTGTTTGGTCAACAAATGGATCCGACAATGATTTACTGTGATAATCAGAGTTGTATCAAACTCTTTGAAAATCCAGTTTTTCATGATCGGTCCAAGCATATTGATATCTAATATCATCATATTAGAGATTATGTATTGAGGCAGATCATGTTGTTAGATTACATTCCCACGGAGGAGTAAGATGATGACATCTTGACAAAGGCATTGCCAAGATGTAAACTCGAGTTTCATAGAGACAGGATCAGGGTAGTTGATAATCCCTTTCTTGTTGAGAGGGAGTGTTGAGAAATGGCAACAAGAGAGTCCAATTTAATTTGTCCTTGAATTAAACTGGAAATAAATTTCAAATTCTATTCTCATAACAGCTTAAAATAATTAAATTAAGTTTATTAAACTTACTTAACTTAGGAAATTCAAGTTGGAAGTCTTTTTGTCGTCATGTGTATGTTCTCCCTACTTTGTAGGAGTCCATTGTGAGTTAATTGTGAGTTGTAAAATAGAAGAATCAGTTTAATGAGTCAGTTTAGTTAAATTAGTTCTCAAATTGATTGAGAGAACTAATAGTGAGTTAATAGTCAGTGGTGTCATTAATGAACTCCAGCAGTGCTACTCTAGTTAACTGAATATTTACTCATTAGAAACTCATGCATGTTGAATTAGAGAAAGACCCAGTTGAGACAAGAGTGTAGGGACAATGTGCTATTTGTTTTAGATTTTTCTGAGTTGCACTAACAGTGCATGCATTCCAGAACTGATCCTTAAGGGATTGCACAGTTTTTAGAGGCTTTATTTCCCTTTAAATACAAGCTATCCTCCATGGGAATTACGCATTGGAATCTAGACTTGGAAAGCTTGTGAAGAGGCTAAGATTTGGCCTTGAGCTTACTTATGAGTTGGAGATTGAATTTGTTGAGTGCTTGGATTGTTCTAGAGAGAACAAGCATTGTAATTTCATCTTGATTTTCCGGATTAATACAAAACATATAGTGGGGTTTTGAGCTGTGGCTTTCCCCGAATATTTATTATGCTATGTGCCCTTGATATTCTTCCTCTTGTCGATTATTGTTTTCTCGATCTTTATGGGCTTCCACTGTAAAGAGTAGAAGTAGATTCTTGTCTCTTGCTTTAGCAAATTGCATTAGCTTGTGAATCTACAGGATTTTCTACATCTAGGTATATGTTTTGCTATGAACACACTCAAGTAGTTCATTATGGACATGAGAAAGGTTCATTAGGTGATAACAATGCATGTTTTGAAATACCCACAAGGTACAATAGATTTTGGATTGAGATATGTTGGAGTTGGTGGAATAAAGTTACATGGGTACATGAATTTTGATTGGGTTGGGAGTGCTATGGATTGAAAATCCACATCTAGATGTTGTTTCAATTTGGTGTCAACCATGATCTCATGGTGTATCAAGAAGTAGCAGCCAGTAGCACTTACCTCATCAAAGGTAGAGTACACGACAACAAGTCTGAAGAGCTGTGAATCCATATGGCTCTGCACAATGCTCACATGTTTACTTGGTCATGAGTTGGATCCCACTATGATTCACTATGATAATTAGAGTTGCATCAAAATCTCTGAAAATCCTATGTTTCACGATAGATCCAAACATACAGAGATCAAATATTAATTCATTAGAGACAAGGTCTAGAGAGGTGTTGTGAGCTTGCAATTATTTCCACAGAGGAGCAAGTGGAAAATATTATTGCCAAGCCTCTAGTGAAAGGGAAGTTCATGTTTTACAGGGACAATTTGCGGGTGGTGAATAATCTCTTCCTTGTTAGTAGGGAGCATTGAAGTTCTTGGTAGCCTTAGAAGGTCCTCTACACTTGTTCATATGACAATCCTTTCAAATTAATCAATTTAATTACAACGGAAAAATGACATAACTACTTTAGAGCTAAATCTCAACCTTTGATTTGTGTATACTACTAAGAATATTCTATGGAGGTCAAATCCCTACCATCCACCTAATAAATATTGATAACTAAATTAAAATTCTAGAAGTTGTATTTCGGAAATAGGCATGTCTATTAACATACTTATGAAAAGTTGTTTATTTTTTTTTTTAAATTTATACATCTATCAATAACCAAATTATTCCTACCATTACTTATACCACAATATTAAAATTACCGTCCATAAAATAATATAAAGCATAATAAAGATAAACATAAAAGTGTTTCCCAAAAAAATCATATGAAAACATTAACTCATTACATACCCTACTTTTTTGAGCATGTTATTAAATAGTTGAATTTGTTTGAACAAACTTTATACCAAGTTGTGGAATATGTAATTCTCCCACTTTAAAAAGTTGTTAAAGTCATTACACTAAATTATATCTTATCAGATCTCATACGAAGACATTACCAATTAATAAAATTTCCCACTTCAAAAAAATTATTAAAGCCACTACACTAAAATATATATTAGCAAATCTCATACAAAGACATTACCATTTAAATATAAATAAAATAAAACAAATCTCATACAAAAACATTTACGGATTAGATAAAAATAAAAATATCACATGAAAACATATAAATTATACTCATGAAATTTTAAAATAAGCATTATCATATGGAAATGTAGTGCAAGAGAACCCATGAGGTGTAGACCAATTAGTTGTCTTCGCAGATCATACTTGGGAAATATCTAAATAAACATTACCAAGTGAAAAGGTAGTGCAAGAGAACCCATGAGGTGTAGACCAACTAGTTGGTTTAAGTGGAGTTTAGTCCTTGCAAGATAAGGGGTTCAAACTTGATGAGGAGGGTAAAGGATGGAAGCCACTTTGAGAAAATTAAGCTATCTCAAAAAACATCTTCATCCAATTCCAATCCCATCCAATAAACTTAACCTAGTCACAAAAAAGAAGAAGAAAAAAATATTACAAGAAATGAATAAAAAAATACTATACCGTGCAAGTAACTTTATTTTTCTTTCAATATTTTATTTAATATTATTTCACTCATCTCTTATCGTTATTATTATATTACTATTATTTTTATTTTTACTTTTATATATAATAAGTAAAAAAACATATAATTAATTTATTATTTTTTAAATATTATATTATTTTTTTTTTATATTTAAATTACTAATTTAATAACCATAATTATGAATTTACAATAAATTTTAACTACTTTTTAAGTTCTAAACTTTCAAGAAATAAAAAATTATAATTTAATTATCAACCAATAATAATACATAAATGATATTTATTATAATACCATATATTTTTATTTCTACATATAATAATTCATAAAACATATAATTAATTTTTGAATTGAGGCTTTTGTGATCTATATCAATATTGAGAAGATTTTTCGTTGAAAATCACATCATGATTCATTTGTCGAGGCATTTCGAACCAACAAGTGTGGTTCATCGTGAGGACAAGTTGAAGAACCAGACCATGGGAGTGGATAAAATAGAGATAGCAGATCATCCAACGGCTATATTGTACTCAGAAACGACTATATTTGACAAAGAAATGACTAAGTTTGACTAGGAAACTGTACTTGGACTGAGGGATAAAGATAGGGAAATTCAAAAATTAGTTTGGTTATTTATTTATTTTTTTTGTAAATTTGTCTACTCCTATTATTATACAAAAAATTTTACAGCGAGGCAGGCCTCGAAAAATCTCTCCATACTGACTATGGATTGAGCAGTGAACTTACATTGGAGGGCAAAACTTCCCTGAGAACTGACTTGACCAAAAAATAACCAAGAACTGACCGACAGAATTTTGGAAGCTGACTCGACCCCTCTATACCAAAAACTACCCAGAATGTATTACAAACAGAGGTAGAACCTTGCTGAGTCCAAGCATGGACTGAATTGAAAACAGACTTAAACCCGAACATAGTTAAACAAGACAATAACCTTATCAAAGCCACCAAGCAAAGAAGGCGGTGACTTGAAACCAGCATGTGTATAGAGGTGTGCAACGGAGGTGACTGCCTGTTACGTTTGCTGGACCAAAAAAGAATCGAAGGCGAGCTCATACGTCCACGGAGGTAGAAGGTTGCTCCTCGACTATCCTGCACCCATACCGCTCTGAGCCATTAGAGTCTGACTGTAGAACTGCATCTTTGGTTGGCTCGCTTGGATCTGCAACCGCTCCAGGGTTCTCCACAGGCTGAATTCCTTGGCATTGGATAGGAGTGGGCTGCCTATGCTTCGAAGAGGCTCCGGTTTGAGCCGAATTCTCACACTTTTCAATCTTGACGGAAACAATAAAGGAGGAATTGGCCAGGGTACAGGGGATTCGAAAGCGGGTGGTGGGATGAGCGCTGTGCGCACAATCCACAACACGAGCCCTCCCTCTACCTCTTCCCCTGCCTCTCCTGGTAGCTGGGGATTCAATTTCTTCGGAGGAAGGGTCCGTGGTATTGGAGGAGCGCTGTTGGACAACCCTTCCTCTAGAACCACCCTGAGACCCTCCCCTTCTGCTGATGAGACGGAGCCGCTCACGCGGCATGCTGAAGACCCAGGTGAGGTGACGCTAGAGCCAGGAAAGCACCGAGAGCGGAGACACAATGAACCAAGAGGGTGCAGAGAGCCGAGGCACAGTGAGCGGAGGCACAATGAGCCAAGAAGGCATAGTGAGCGAAGGCGCAGTGAGTGAAGGCACAGAGAGCCACAAAGGAAAGGCGATAGATGCACAGAGGGGCGAGGAAATATAACTCAGGGAGCGAACATAACAGAAGGGAGAACAGATGCGAGTAAGTCTATGACGGAGGCCGAGACCCCAAGAGGCAGAGATAGAGACCCACTGTGCTGAAGGCCGGGACCTCGACTGAGACCGAGGCCGAGTCCCCAGATCAACCAAAGGCCAAGACACCAAATGCAGCAGAGGCCAAGACCTCAAATGAAACAGAGCCGAATTGCTCGTCCAGGCCAGTGGAGGCGAGCTCTTATAATGGCGCATTGAGGCGCCCAAAGCCATCACCATAACCCAACAGAGGATCTGAAACCAAATCGCCAGAGAAACGAGCCATGGGAGCTCCATCGTGCTGCAGACGGCGGACTGCAGAGAGAAGTTAATGGCAGCATTCAATATAACCTTGCGGGGATGGCTTTCCGTCCTGTTAACCATACAAGTGGCGGGTCTGGGCTGCCACTTGCTGTCTTGTTAATTGTTTATGAGAGTAAACGAATAATAAACTTATTATTAAAGTTATAAATGAAGAATATAAACTAATATTATTAAATAAACCAAATTTGTTTATTGAAGGTTCACATAATTGTTTAGTTAGAGTAAAATTGTTTAGTCTGATATATTATCATTCAACACAATTATCGTTATTCTGAATTTTTCTTTATTAATTGAAGCCTATTAATAATATTAATTAATATTAATAATTAACTAAATCTTAATTTAACTTTATATAATTAAGGTATAAAAATAAATTTATTATTAATGTTAAAAGTTATATAATATAAATTAATATTATTAATATTTAAAGGAAAATAATAAGAAAAGATTAAAACGCAAGATTGTTTAATTAAAGTTACCTACTTTTAATATAAATTGAAAGGGACAATATCTTAAAAATATTATTTTAAGGTTATTAAGGTTATTAGGTTTATATTCGATTAAATTTTTAATTGTTTATATTTAATGGGAGTAAACTAATTATTATTAAAGTTATATATTAATTAAATCAAGATTGTTTATTAAGGGCTCACTCAATTAGTTAGTTGGAGTAAAATTATTTTAAGGTTATTAGTCCATTATTTATCTATATTAAAGGGACCATCATTTATTAATTTTTTTCATTAATTATTACAATATACTAATAATTTACTAAGTCTTAATTAAGGAATAGAAGATTTTTAATATAGGTTAACCTGCTCTGACTTAATATTAAAAAGAAGGGTCTAACAAAATTGAAAAGGGGTAATATCTTAATTAAAAAAATTATTATTATTTTAAGGTTATTAAGGAACTATTGAGAAATAAGAGGTAGATTCTAAATAGTCAGATGTATATTCATTAATTAAAGCCTAAAGGAATAAATGACAACATCCTTTAAAAATCCTTTAATAAGGTAAAAAATAACATGTTAATAATGATAATTAACTAAGGCTTAAAAAGATTCTTACAATCCTTATAGATAATTATCTTATTATAAGAAGAGAACAAGTAAAAAGGCTAAATAATATTAAAATCAAAGAGGAGAGACAGGATGAGGGATAATCCAAGGTCAAAAGACAACAGAAAATCACAGAACAAGGGGCGGGGGCAAGGCAGGAGCCGGGGAAGGGAAGGGGTGGCATGAGGGATAATCCAAGGTGAGAAGACAAGATAAGATCACAGTACAAGGGGCGGGGGCAGGGCAGGAGCCGGGGAAGGGAAGGGGTGGCATGAGGGATAATCCAAGGTGAGAAGACAAGATAAGATCACAGTACAAGGGGCGGGGGCAGGGCAGGAGCCGGGGAAGGGAAGGGGTGGCATGAGGGATAATCCAAGGTCAGAAGACAAGATAAGATCACAGTACAAGGGGCGGGGGCAAGGTAGGAGCTGGGGAAGTGAAGGGGTGGCTAGGATGAAAGGGCAAGGATCCAACATCTGCTAATCTTCCATCCGTCATCCCTATTGAGATTTCTCGGCCTTTTTTCCTGACTTTAATTATTGAATATTCATTTGACTATTTAGAATCTACCTCTTCTTTCTCTATAGTTCCTTAATAACCTTAAAATAATAATACTTTTTTAATTAAGATATTGTCCCTTTTCAATTTTGTTAGACCCTTCTTTTTAATATTATGTCAGAGCAGGTTAACCTGTATTAAAAATCTTTTATTCCTTAATTAAGACTTAGTTAATTATTAGTATATTGTAATAATTAATATAATAGGTTTCGCCTTAATGATTTTTTTTTTTAATAAATGATGGCCCTTTAATATAGATAAATAATGAACTAATAACCTTAAAATAATTTTACTCCAACTAACTAATTGAGTGAGCCCTTAATAAACAATCTTGATTTAATTAATATAAATCACTGTAATAATAATTAGTTTACTCCCATTAAATATAAACAATTAAAAATTAATCGAATATAACCCTAATAACCTTAAAATAATATTTTTTAAGATATTGCCCATTTTCATCTTTGTTAGACCCTTCCTTTTAGTATTAAGTCAAAGTAGGTTAACTTTTACTTTAAAATCTCCTTTTTAATCTTTCTATCTCTTTCCTTTACTACTTAATAACTATTTCATTTTTATAATTAATAATAAATATATTATTTTTATTACTCCTTAATTATATAAAGTTCAATTAAGATTTAGTTAATTATTAATATAATATAATTATTAAATAGGCTTCAACTTAATAAAGAAAAATTCAAAGAACGATGGTTCCTTGAATATAAATATATCAGGAACTAATAATTTTACTCTAACTAGCCAATTAAGTGAACCTTTAATAAACAATCTTGGTTTACTTAATAATATTAGTTTATATTCTTCTATATAACTTTAATAATAAGTCTATTATTATTAGTTTACTCTCATAAACAATTAAATTTAATCATATATAATAATAAAATTAACCAAACTAACTTTTGAATTTCCCTATCCTTATCCTTCGGTCCAAGTACAGTTTCCTAGTCAAATATAGTTCTTTCCTGGTCCAATATAGTCGTTAATTTAGTCGTTTCCTGGTCCAATATAGCCATTGGATGATCCGCTTTCTCTATTTAATCTGCTGCCATGGTCTGGTTCTTCAACTTGTCATGACGATGAACCACACTTGTTGATTCGAAACACGTGGATAAATGAATCATGATGTGATTTTTGCCGAAAAATCTTATACATATAATTAATTTATCAATATTTTTTAGAATTATATTATTATTTTTAATTTATTGAATTTATATCAATATGTTCAATTCATAATACATAAAGGATTGGTAAACATTTACATGTGTTTAAAAGTAATATAGAGCCTAGTATGGGGAGACCTAGTGTCCTTAAAAAAATTAAAAGTAATAAATAATAAAAATTCAATTATGTTATTTGTTATTTAAATTTTTTATTAATATGATTATGAATATTTTTTTAGATAAAAGAAAATCATAATATACATATTACATTAAAATATACAACTTATAAGTAGCAAGTGCAAGCATAAGTTAAGATCAATTTTACCTTATAAAATAAAATAATGATTTTGGAACCATATGTAAATTTAATTAATAAACACATCAAAACTTCAATACTTACAATATAATGATATGTTTAACTATGGATATTCATGTCCAATTTTCCATAGATATTATTAACTTGTAAACAGACTATGTTACAACACCATGGGCCAATACCATGACTCATCAATACAATGTGCCCAAAAACATCTCTCATTTCACAATCAAAATATTTTATAAATATTTTATTTGAATTTAATTTATAACATTTTTTTGGTTAAATCTAAAAGAAAAAAATATTATAATTACTTTTGAGATATATCTACACCACTATTACATTAGTAGTTATAAATTAAGATCCATTTTACCATATAAATTAAAATAATAGTTTTGTGACCATATTTAAATTTCATTAATAAGCACATAAAAATTTAATACCTAAAATATAACAATATTTTTAACTATGGATATTCACCCCCACTTTACCATGGATATTATTTACCACACCATACCATGGGCCAATAAGATGGCTCATCAATATCACATGCCCAAAATAATCTCTTATTTCACAATCAAAATAATACTTACAATACAAAAAAAAATTAACCTTGGATACGCACCCCACTTGACCATGGATATTATTAACCTTCCCATACCACTGGCCAATACCATGGGTCATCAATACCACAGGCTGATTTCAAAATTAAAATATTTTATAAATGTGCATTTTTTTAATTTAATTTTATTGCATTTTTGGGCCAAGAGACACTCACTATCCAAACATGAAAGATATGTTGTAATGTACTGTTATATTATGTTATCTAAACATTTTGACCCAATCAAATTACATAAAAATGAAATAGAAAATAGAAAATAAAATTATTAATTAAAACACTTTGACTTAGTGAAATTACATAAAAAATAAAAAATAAACGAAAAAAAAGTAATAATTACACCAACCTAGATCCATCGTAACAATAGATCTATCAAGCTCAGAGAGGGATCAACTCTCTGGAGGTGTAAACCGTTCTTCGAGTTTTGCACTTAAGACAAGAGGTTTGTACATAGAGAGATGGATTTGATCTATTTTGGCTCTTGACACACCCAGAGTTAAAGGTGGATCTAGGATGGTTACTTTACAATAAATTTAACTAATTTTTAAATTCTAAACTTTCTAGAAACAAAAAACTCATAATTCAGTTATTAACAAATAATAAATAAAAATTACATAATATTTATAATTTATTTGAATAAATTTAGACTTTTTTTTCAAATATTTCAATAGTTATAATTCATGAACATGGGAAGGGGGCACTAACCTCCCCACGGACTCCCAAGACTCATAAAGAGGGGGGTGTCATGGCAACCCCCCTCTTTCCATGCAATATTTGTGCGACATACAACCTTATAGAATGACAGGTGCAGTGAGAAGCTTGGTGTTTTTTATCTGTCGTTGGTTGTTGATGCTAGAGGAAGGGGTGGAAGGGTTAGCCTTATTGTGGCTCCATACATGTGGTGTTCGATAGCTCTAAAAGTAGTTCATTGTTACAGGGGAGTGCTCTTAGGAAATTCTATGGCGCGCAAGAGTAGGTCTATGAAATAGGGTACCCTGGTATTTTGGAAACCTTAAACTCTCAACAGTAATTAGGTGTGAAAGGGGCATGGCCAGGTGTTTATATTTGTGTAGCTTACCTGCAGTCGAGCCTGCCTCCTCACTTAGTTTGTTTATAAGGTAATTCAAAATCTCTGTGTGGATTGGATTTTCTTTCCAGTTGTTGAGTTATGTTGGTTTAATTGAGAATTTTGGCCTCCCGACTTTATTCAATATTTTAGATTTCATGGTGCATTGGGCTTATCCTTCAATGTTCGGTACCCCTGTATTCGTTTATGTTTCAACAAGTTGGCTTGAGAGAGGAGTCATAAACCATTGGACTTCTCGATAACCCTTACTACATTTGGCAGTTTGGTTTTCATCTAAGGGGATGGACACTATTGGCACTATGTTGATTTTCTTTCCAGTTGTTGAGTTATGTTGGTTTAATTGAGAATTTTGGCCTCCCGACTTTATTCAATATTTTAGATTTCATGGTGCATTGGGCTTATCCTTCAATGTTCGGTACCCCTGTATTCGTTTATGTTTCAACAAGTTGGCTTGAGAGAGGAGTCATAAACCATTGGACTTCTCGATAACCCTTACTACATTTGGCAGTTTGGTTTTCATCTAAGGGGATGGACACTATTGGCACTATGTTTTTCTTCCCTGTGGACTGTGAGTTTCCAATTCTCTTCTTCTGGGACCGTGGTCAATTGTATTCTCGTAAATTTAACTTTTCATATATATATACAATTTTTTTTTTCCTTTTCATTTCCTTAGATTTCTTTCTTTAATAACTAATACATCTCATAGAAAATAAAATAAATTTTAAATTCACTAAACTATTTTTAAGGTATCATATTGCACATATAATTTCATTGTAGTTTAAGCCATGTTATGCCTTTGCTCAAAAAATAAAAGTGGGAAAATCAACGTTCCCACACCTCGACGTTAAGTATAACTTTGTTGCTGTAAAACCCCAAAAGTTTTTTGCTCCAGCATTTGCACCGTTCCCACGAAGGCATTGTAACTGGCTAATTCCATGCCTCGAGCTCCGCACTACACGACTCGAGGACAAAGGACAAATATTAAGGTTAACGGGCACAAGCTTTCGGCTATGAAAGTTTTTCGGTAATAAATAATTCCCGTGATAATGACCCCAACGTCCGTCAATGTAAACAGTGAGAGAGAGGTGGGCCTGAGAAAACACGTAAGCAGGTGTAGAGAATCTGCAACTGGGATAAGGGTTTCCCCTTTCAACTAGGGACTTGTTTCCAACGACATCTATCTCCTTGTTGGGGGAGATCATGCTATTATCACCTATGTGTAGGGTTACTCTTTCTTCATCATGTCAAGAATTTCATTTTCTTCATCATAGTTTATTTGTAGAGTATTAACCATCTTCTACATCATTTTCTCTTTAACGAGTCATAGTGTTGAACCAATAGTCATGTTATTCTTCTTTTCATCGAAAATTGATCTTCTAGTTCACATATGACTATCCTCCATACAACTCCCTTTTCCAAGTCATGTTTCTTTGAGGATCTTCCATCCATTCTCATGAGGAATAGTTGTAGGTAATTTCTACAACTCTCTTTTGGTAGCCCTATTTCAACCCAACCAGATGTTTTCAAAAATCAAAATGAACATCAAATAAAAATTACCTTTTTATGATGGCCTCTTGTCATGACATCAACTTCTTGCAACATCAACATCCTGCACATGTATGAATCTATCTCCAAGACATTCAATGTCAAGGGTCTCCTTCCTTTACAGACTTTATCAAGGTTTTCATACCTTCTCCATGGATATGTCATAGCTAATTCTTCTAGTTATCAGATGTTGATCACTTTTCTTATCTTACGTGACTATAGTTGCATTTTCACGAACTATTCTTCCTTTTTTCACATATTTCTTTTCTCAGGATCTTCTTTACATGGTTATTTCAACATATGAACCATGATTTTCAACCACCTCATATTCCATATGAGATCATATTATGTTGATTTCATCTTATAAATATGTAGAAGAGTTCAAGGCACATTATCTACATGCCTTCATGCATCATTCTAATGGAAGATATCCTTCTTCTTCAATCATGCCCATGAGATAAATAAATTAAACCAAGCTATTTGCAACTAAATGATGACATGATTCTAAATATATGCATACCTTTTCCTTCTTTTGGTCATCTAGACTTCCTTCTACCAATTTCCTTTTCTTGTTTGAAGATGAAAGTACTTCAAACAACTTCAACATGTTGCACATTTTCATCATCATAACTTGCCAGTGGATCCCACACAAGGTCGACTGTAGACTATCAACGAGACACTTGCTTCTTCCAAGTAGAGGGGAACCTTATTATAAAGATTCTAGTGGAGGATCTAGATGATCCCTATTCTGTAAATGCTCCTTTATAAAGATGATGATGTATGATGATTTCTTTATCTTATATCATGCTAGATGAATTTCTTCCAACCATATAGACTACCACTTCAGTTGTCCTTATATGCTTCTAATGGAGATTCCATGAGGTACTTTCTTTTTGTCATGATGACTACGACAACCATGTAGACTTCTACTTCAACCATCCTTCCAAGCTTCTATGACAATGTCATCTCTATTTCAACTTTAATGCATCTTGACGCTTTCCATCACGATTGTTATCTTCTACAAAACTGAAAAGAACTTGAGTAAATTTTAGGCATAGTAGAGGTCTTTCACCTCCTCCTTCTTTGTCTTTTTTTTTCCACTTCTTTGATGACATGGGCTTCATTTCTTTTATTTATCTTCTTTTTGTCCTCCTTAAGTTTAGGACAATAACTTTTAAAGTGCCCATATTCATTACACTCATAACATTGTATCTTTGACATGTCGATATTCTTCTTTTTTCGAGGATCAAACTTTCCTTTTCTTCTGGCCATGGCAACATATGCTTGAAATTTCCATTTGATCCAACATTGCTCTATGCCTTCAACTAGTTTCTTAAATATTACATAGTTACCAAAGTTCATTAAATGGAGTGGGTTCCTTCTTTCCATAGATAATTGATACAAATTTGCCCCATTCATCAAGTAGTGCATTGAGCACGATGGTGGTCATCTCTTTATCAGACATTGTTTCTCCAAGTTCTTGTAGTTGATCTCTTATTTATGATACCCTCATAAAGTATGAGGCTACCTCTTCTTCCTTTGATACCTTAATTTTTGTATAGTTTGGTTCTTAATGATATAACTTATCCTGCAGTGCTTATGGAAAACAATTCTACTGACTTATCATAGATATCCTTTAATTTCTCCAAATTTTCTACATAAGGGATGATGGAATCCTTGATTGATTCTATGAGGATTCTTTGAGTCCTTATTTTCCTTTTCATATACTTCGACAGTGCTTGAGCTTCCTCTTGCGATGGTTTGGAGACTGAACCCTTAACATGTTCAATAACTTCATTCTCTATGAGGATCAAATCTATCCTCTTCTTCCATGCAAGGAAATTTGATGACCCAACCAGTTTGTTGCTTTCCTTGTAGAATGAAGTCATTTTGATAGTAGATTCAAATATAAATATGAAATACTTACTTGTTAAGTGAAGATTCTCTTTTGATGATGATATCTTCAATTTGATGTCTTCTTTGATGATGATTCTTCCTTTGATGATATTCTTCAAGGATTTTTGAGATGTGATCTTTGCTTCAATGTGAGGCAGATCACCTTGATTTATTTGATGACGATGACAATGTTTCTTTTATTCTTTCCTTGAAAGATAATGTAGAATGTGTGAGCTTCCCAAGAATGCTTCAAGTGTAGAATCCTTCTTTGAATGAGCTAGGGTTTTTGAGGTCTTCTTCTTCCACAAAGTGTTGATCCTTCTAGATGATATGATCCTTGAGATGAGATGGGTAGTCATCTTTGATGCTCCTTAATTCATTCCTTCAAGATGATGATTGGATTAGTACTTCTTGATGATATCCTTGTGCTCAGACCTTATGTTTCCTTTTTCAATTGATGATGTTCAAGCTTCCTCTTCTTGTATTGTCACCTTAACTCTGATACCATGTTGAGAAATCTAGGGGCAACTAGATTAGGTGCTTTCTCTTACCTTGGTAACTCCTTGTGATGTATTTTTATTTAAACTTGATTAACTTCTTCTTTCACTTAATTATTATTAGTGTTATCTATCATCAAACAACTACCAAATAATGAAGATCAATGTGACAAAGAGACATAACATGTAGGTTGTAAGCTAGGGCAAAAACCTCTCCTCTTGAGAGGAAAACCCACCATAATTATTCTCTACTTACAGAATGTTCATATGACAAATTCCAAGAATTAAGAACCTTGTCAAAGACCCCTCCAAGACCAAGTCAAACTTCTTATTAATGAACTTTTCTTTCAACTACTTTGACTGAGCATCTTCCAACAATTTCAACAATTTCCAGCTACTTCAAACCAACAACTTCCAACAACTTAGACCCCTAGTAACTTGCCAACAACTTCAACTTGCCCAACAATTTTTTAGCAAATTCGACTTTCCCAACAAATTTTCAACAGCTTCGACTTGCCCTACAAATTTCCTACAACTTCGACTTTCCCAACAACTTTCTATCAAATTTGACTTGCCCAACAACTTTTCATCACTTCGACTTGCCCAAAAACTTTGACTTGCCCAATAACTTTCCAACACTTTGACTTGCCCAACAACTTGCCAACAACTTTGACTTACCCAAAAAATTTCTAACACTTCGACTAGCCCAACAACTTTCTAGTAACTCGATTTGCCTAGCAACTTTAGAAACCCTAACACAAGAGAGAAAGAGAGAGAGGTCCAAAAACTTAGATTTTTCTTTTCTTCTTCTTATCCTTTTCTAGATTCTTTCTTGAGGAGATCAAACTTGCTTGTTGTGTGTCCAAATGAGGTCGAGTTCCTTCTTATATATAGGCTTTCCAAGGGTACAAATTGCTTCCATGAGGTTGGCGTGATATTTCATGTAGGCCGACTTGTTTGACAAGGTCTTGGAGGGTCTTTATGACATTTTTGACTCTACAAAAACTTATTTACAGGATACAACATGCCCAAAGGGGTATTACATGTATGACAATGACTCTTTTGACTTCATAATTCTATGACAATCCTAGAAGCACTCAATGGGTGCTTGACCTACAAATAAATTTATTTTTAGCATGAAACTCATGCATCAAGAATGAAAATAATAAATTTATTTTTCTCTTTTCCTCAAATATATAAAATCATGATTACAATAGACATTATGAAGATTGAACCTAGTTACATATTTCAACACTACCCACTAGGCCAAGACTTCCATGAATTGTCCTGATGCCTTCCCAGTTGGTTGTAGTTGCACAAGTGAGTCCCTTTTCTACCATTAAAGTCCCTTAGTGATTGTGACACCACAACCTTTAATCCCCCACTAATATTGTAAAATTATTATTAATGTTTTCATGTCTGGTAAGTAATGTGAAATGGGTTAAATACCAAAAACAATTGTAATTATATTTAATATAAAATGTCAAAAAACTAATGAAAGGGTGGATCATTTATACAGACGATGAGAATCCATGAGAGGGAGTTGGAAAGGGGAAATATTGGAAAATATTTGCCTCTTGAAATGTCTCATGCCAATAATTATTTTTGAGCTAAATATTAAAAACCTACTTCCCAAGAAAATATTTAATGAGGGGAAATTGGTAGTTGAACTACCAACTCCTGTAATTATGGGAGGTAATTGGGATTTGTACCCAACTGTCACACCAAGGTATGAGTAAAGTACCTATCTAAAAGTTTTTGATATCAACCCTTAAATTTGAAAAAGGGACCCATGAAATCTTGGGAAAGATGACAAAGAATGTAGAGTTATCACATCTAGATAGTAGAGGATGCTCATAGATGGATTTGAGGACCCAATCTAGATGAAAAATTGTGCCAAAAATGTTTGTTGGTTGATGGAAAAGCCATGAGGGATTATCTGATTGAATTTTTGATTGAGAAAATTGAGCATAGGTACCCAAATCCCAAGTTGCAAGGAACAAGTTTATTTTTGGATGCATGTAGGTAGAGTACAATGGCATTGAGAGGGAAGGTCACCAAGACATTGTTGGAGTAGTGAAACATATTCCTTGTGCCATACAAATCCAATTAAGAAACCACACATAGTTTGACTAGGCTCTTGGATCAAAAGGGTTGATGTCAAATTGATTGATTTCTTTGAGTATGATGGAGAGTGGCCTTCGTGAACACATATTTTATTAACTAAGAGAGGGATAGTCCTAACATGTCTTCATGATCTAGCTTAAGGTTTTCCAACTACAAAGGATAGAGTGAACCATGAGGGATTATTTGATTGAGTTTTTTATTGAGAAAATTGAGCATAGGTGCCTAAAACCCAAGTTGCAAGAAACAACTGCATTGTTGGGTGCTTGTTGGTAGTGTACAATGGCATTGAGAGGGAAGTTCACCAAGACATTGTTGGAGTAGTGAAAGGGCTTCCTTGTGCCGTATGAATCCAACTAAGAAACCACATATAGTTTCAGCAGACTCTTGGATTAAAAGGGTTGATGGGAAATTGATTGATTTCTTTGAGTATGATGGGGAGTGACCTTCGTGAACCCATCTTTTATTAACTAAGAGAGGAATATTACTATCATATCTTCATGATCTAGCTCAAGGTTGGCCAACTACAAAGGATAAAGCGAACATTTGAGCCTATGGTTAGGTGGAAAGTGGCTCAACCTTCATCAGTTGTAGGAAATTATTTATCTTAATCGTGTAAGTATCTTTGTGGTTTGTTACTTGTCATGTAAATTATGTTAAATGAAATGGAAATTTTATTTTGGGTTTATGGTGTCTATGTGTTGCTTATTGATATGAATGTGCTATGATGATGCATATGTGTGGTTGCATAGAATTTATGGATTTAATGATCATATGACTCATGCTAAATTTATAATATTTGGTTATCTCTAATGACATGGTTGTAATAGACCTCTTGAAAGAAATTTCATGGCTAGAGGGATAGGGGAAGACCACCCCTCAACTTCTCGAATAGCCATGATGGTTGGCTTGAAAGAGAAGACTCATAGGGGGTCTCAAATGTAGAGGGCTATGTTGCAACAACAGTGACGAGCGAGTCCTCGATATGTCACTCAATGATAGAAAGATCAAATAAGTTATAAATATGAATATAAGAAGTAAGGCCTTGGTCTCTAAGTGAAGACTCAACAAGAGGAGTCTTCACATGACATTTGATATAATTTATTGAAATTTCCATTAATGAACCTTGTGAATTGGTGGAATTCACTATAAGGATATGATGTAGGCTTTTTACAACCCTTTACATTAATGTTATTAATAGTATCCTTGTTGGATAAATTTTGGGGTTTGAGTAATTGAAATATATCCCCGAATTCGGGTTAATAAGACTTGGAAGCCTTCCATGTCTCCTTAGAAGGATATGATGAATACTTGATTGGAACAACCATGGAATATAGCCCATAAGCAAATTGGGAAGCTGAATGAGTCCTTTGGGTACTCATGAATATGGAAAATATCATTTGTGTTTATTTTATGGTAATGGATTATGGGTACTTTCATGCAATCACAAGCATGTATCATGATCTTTAAATGCATTTGAAAATTTCAGATGGTTTATCATGTATCATATTTCACTTGAATAATAACATAAGTTTCACTGGGTTGAAATGTCTTAAGGCTTGATGAGAATGTTGGAAGAGGGTAATTAATATTACAGATCATGTCTTAAGGCTCGATGAATTTTGTTGGAGAGGGTAATTAATGTTATGAACTATATTAAATACAGAGCCTAATTCTCAAAATAATTATTATTGGAGGTTTCAACGTGGTAAAGGAATGTGAAGGCATTCTCCCTTTTTTGATGGAAATCCTCCCTTTTCCCCCTCTATTTTTGGTAGGCTAAAGTTATTCATTGTGGAAAAGGAGGCAATACTTTTAGACCTAAATTTCTTGTTTTTACCAAGTAAGATTTTGTGGAAGTGTTGACGGTGCTGGATCTGCCAATGTCAGGGGATCACCTCGGTATGAAGTCCCAACTATACCTCACACCATTTGGTGTGGGAGTCCCATCAGGTACAATGGCCCGGTTGCCATTATCTTAAGGATTTGCCTCAACTCTTGCTTTTCAACATAGGAGAGTGGTTTGCTTTGTCTTCGAGAAGTGAGGTTCGCGTGCTTGGTAAGTGTAAGTGTCACTTGTGTCAATGGTTCTTTCACTATCGAGGGAGAGGGTGAGAGTGAGTTCCGGGTCGATTGGGAGCAGTCCCAATGCTGCTAGGAACACACAACACAACAGGACATACACAACTTTTGTCGAAGTAGTCCACACGGATGTGCCAGTCACAACACACAAGGGAAGATAACACATATAACACTCAACAGATTAGTCCACATGAGTGCAATGGTAGTTTACAACAAGTTTCATGTGAAAGGTTTGTTTGATGTCCAGGAGAGTAGTCTACATGGGGGAGACAAAGTTAACAACATATACAACACATTTCCATTAACAGATTATGTATTACAACAAGTGAATTAGTTCAAATGTAGAACATAGGTTAAAGCAACATGCATCACAAGTGTTAAAGATTAATCTTACAACAGTTACAATACATGTGTAAAAACGTGTTGGCTTGGTAGCAGGCATCTGAATTAAGCAAAAGTTCCCAGACACATCGTTACACCATACATCGCTAACCTTGTGTGAGAGGCGTTGGAGCCACTAATTACTCCTCAAAGGAAATATTATAGACTCTCTTGGCTATGTGGGAGGAGTTGAGGTCAAAAAGTCCTTTGCATGTACAAATGAGGGGGTATTTATAGCCAAGGGTGAAAACTGACCCTTGTGGCTGTTCGACTACCCTCATGGCTGTTTGACTTCCATGACTTTTCGACTTTACATGACTCTTTGTACAACAAGTGGGTCTCTTGGAATTCCACGTTGCATTACATTGATTGAAAACATAGCCCATATGGGAGATGTGGGCGACATGATAGTGCTAGCATATTCATGCTGTTGCCGAAGTGCTTGTCTAGCTACAATGTTGTTGGGTAATGGATGTCTTCATGGCGTATCACAACTTCACGTCCACATGGAAAAGTGCATGGAGTCTTCGATGGTCTTTTGTTCGCTTGATGATGCTTAGGCATGTTGCTCCTTGCTTGCATGTTGGAAGGCTTAACATGTTCATATGTTCGCAGAAGGTGCATGTTCGTCCGTTCGTTTGTTCGTGAGCACATCTTGCATGTTTGCTCGTTCGTCCATCTGTGAACATATCTTTGCATGATCATATTTTCGTGAGCACATCTCTTCGCATGCATCGTTCGTTCGTCCCTTGGTGAACCTGTCCTTCTGCATGTGCTCCCTTCATTCATCCCATTTGTCTTCTTGCTATGTTTGTTGATGTACCTATACCTGTAGTCACTCATGACGAGACAACATCAAATCCAAAACATCCTATTTTACCATGAAACATGATCATTTCGGATGTAGGTGACCGGGACAGGCAGTAAGGTTGTGAAGCCAGATGCTGGCTCTGGCACTGCTGATGAAAACTGCACAAGAGTCACTGAGTGATGAAGATGGGTAATCCAAGTCGACAATGACTTTTTGCGAGGTATGGCTCGGTTGGAAGGAAAAATTGCGCAAGTTTTGGGTGGGACAGTCCAGGCTGCAGGAAGGCAAGGTAGGCAGGATCTGCACAGTTTCCGGAATGAGCAGGTAGCAGGGGCTGGAAGGCCAAATCTGTGCAATTTTCTGGAGGAACAGGTCGGGCTACAAGGAGGGTCAACAAAGAGAGATTGCATAGTTTTTGGGAGGAACTGCCCAGAGGGAATTGGCAGTTGCCTGCTAGGGTCACTGGCAGCCAAAATTGCGCAATTCCTAGAGGGAACTGATAGTTAGTTGTTGGGGTCACTAGCAGCTAAAACTGTGCAATTCCTGGAGGGAACTAGCAGTCTGCTGCTAGGAGCTGCTGGCAGAGGAAACTGCACTAAGGCTGGGAGGCTGGCCTGTTGATGATCTCTGTGCAAATTATGAGCTGAGCGGACTGCTGGGCAACAGAAGGTCTGCTCATGAAAACTGCACAATTTCTTGGATGAGTAGCTGGTCGATTGGTAGGATGGTTGACTGGGAAAACTGCACAATTTTTTGAGGGAGATAGGGGTGGGAACTTGGTGTCTGTCTGGCCTGTCTGCATAATTTCCTCAGTCAACTGAGTGAGTAAGGTCAGTGGATTCTGTGCAATTTTTGATGGGAGTCAGTCCTGAGGTGATTGCCAGGTCCGACTTTTTGGGTGGTCAGTATGAAAGTGGATTGAATTTCTTGCGGGCATCGCAACTTGAAAATACTTGCTTGATGCTTCTGCGATGTTCTGGTTGATAGTCGATCGAGTCGATGGTGGGGTGATGGTCCAGCTGTCAGAGGGGAGTCTGGTTGTCAGAACTTAAAAAAAAATGACTAAGTCTGTGAACGATAGAAATATGCATAGGTGATCATGCAAACACCACTCACATGACTCGATGACGAAACGACTCAAACCATCCAGACACACATGTTCAACATGACTGGACGACGGTGCAATTGACAAGCGCAACACTCGTGATTGACCGTTCATTGATCGAGACGATTCTTGCATGACAGTGAATGTGACTCCGTGTGTGAGTATGACAGATGCTTTCATAGTGAACACAACAAGCACATACAAAGCGAAGACTTTGAGCATAACCAAAACATGGTCGCAAGCATGACTTAGACACCACCATGCATAAACTTGAATGAAATGGACAAGCAAGGCAGATGCAAGGACTCACACAAGCTCATGGAGTGAACCTGAGTGTGTGTAGTCATCAAGTGAAGGGAGGCTCCGAAATTGGGTGCAAGCCAAAATTTTGGAGGGTGGTTGTAGGTACTACAGCACTTGGCGACACACTGGTAAAACTCCGACTTCTTTGATTCAGTTCATTGCTAGAAGAGGGCCTTGGTCTTTTAGGGAGTGTTGAATCGCTATGTGAGTTACTTTGTCTTCCCCACTTACCCCATGGACATACATGGTCCACCCTTTGACAACTCTGTCAAACACAATCAAAAGTTCAACTTGATCTTAGTGTTTCGAATTCGGGAAGGGTAGTTTAGCTCGTGAGTTGAATATTTTCATAGTATAAGTTTTCATCTCTGGTGTTGCTCCACTACCAACATGACTGGATAGCACCCCGACGTAGTCACATAGGAACACACACTTTTATCCACTTCCAGTGAGTCTGGACAATGCGCTAGTGGAGTTGCATGCTTCACCTCTCTGCGCAGGAAGCCTTTCTCTTTTTTCATCTTTGTATTTTTCAAGAGGACTGTGCATAGGCACTTATTTATTTTTGGGGTGGAAGAGGGATCCTGACTTATTGAGAGAAGAAGAGGTTGTTCCTTCAAAGAAGCATGTAATACCTCTAACATAGGTTTGCTCATTTATATTTCCCCTTCTCCGTTTCTACTAGTTGGATGAGCTTGAACACACAAAGCATTACTCTGAGTATATGCATGGGGCTTCCCAGTGTGGACACAGGTTCATGGTTGGACCAAAACTTCCCTTGCAGACAGTTCGTATTTTCTGTCAAGACTTCATTGGCTGAAGGTTATAACCAAGCATAGAGAAGACAGACACAAGACTGGCCAAGTGCTGTAGTGTGACAAGTCTCTTCAAATTTTAGCCACATACTCTATTCAAAATCTAGAACGTAGTAGTTGGAAACACTTATTTCTGGAAACAAAAATAGTAATATACCAAGCAAACAAAACAAACGTAAACAAAAATAGTAAGCAAAGAAAACAAAGTGAAAACAACAACAAGCAAGCAAAGCAACCAAGTCAGCAAGCAAACAATCATGCAAACCAGAAAGTAAAGACAAGCAAAAAAGCAAACACTACTCCTACTCCTACCTTAAATGGTCGAGGTTATGTGAAATGAAATTTCCAATGAAGCCACCATAGGTGTACTCGACCTGTAGTCACAAAGATACGATTGATTAAAATAGATACAAAATAGTGTGCAACAGAAAATGAAAAAACTTGAAAAACTGGCACACGAGAGAGAAGGTCTCACCTGTGGGCGGAAGAATGTGTCACAACCACCCAACACACATGATTACTTCTTCCGTGACTACCATTTTTTAACAAACCTCAGAGGCCTCTTGTGAGTGTGGTTGTTCTGCGCCAAGTTTCTCAACAAGTTCGAGGAAGGAATGAAGCTTTTTATCTGCAACATGACTCGCCAAGTAAGATTGTTCCGGCCATTCAGCGATTGGATCATAAAATTTGTGATGGATGTTTTGAAAGATTCGTGATATTTGAGTAGATGGATTCCTGATTTGAGAGAGGGGATCATGATGGGAATTTGATATGGATAGATAGATTTGGTCATTCTCATTAGTCATGTCAAGATAGTGAAGGCCTGCTATGGCCAGAAGTGCAGGCTGAAGTGCCTCACTTTCTTGACAGAAGTCTAAGAAGAAAGATGTTACATGGTGAATATCATAGTGTGCGAAGCGACTGTCATTGGATGTATTGTTGGGAAAATGATAGACTACATGACAACCACCCAAGATAGAAGAGAAATCAAACCATTCGATCGAGATGTCGGATTCCTAGTTCGACATGAACAAAGAAACCTTTTGAACAATTGTACAGACACTCTAAATGAGGGAGCCAAGTTCGTTGTGCACTAGGCATGATAGAACACCCACCTGCAACTGGTGAAAAAGTGCGCAGGCATCATGGTCATCACATAATTGTAGAAAGGATGCCAGCACTGCGAATGTGTGAAACCGGTTGGGGTGTGGCGAAATAAGAGTAACTTGATTCACACGATCGGTTGTGCGCTCGTCATCATACAGGGAGATTGCTGGTGTGATGAGTGGGTAGATTTGACGTGCAAAATTTGCAAGAAGAATAAGGAGTTGATTAAGAGAGAGAAAATTTGTTAAGTGTGATTCTAGATAGAGATGATCAATTTCACTGTCCCATGATTGGATGAGAGATGGGCACTCCCATACCGAACTGGATGTAAGAGAGGTGAATGAAGATAGACATGTTGTAATGGACTCGTGGATTTGATCATTAGTGAAAATCTGAAATTTTGAAATATCATACCCCGAACAGTAAATATTCTTTACACGGGGATCCATGTCAAGTGCAACCATGTAGATAGATGGATTATGTGTGAGAAACAAGATTTGATTTGGTTTGACGGGCTTACCAAAGTCACGAGGTCCTGACATAACCATCAATGGCTGTTGAAGTGCCTCGACTCCCTGGCATGTCTCGAAACTTTCCAGAATTGAAAAATCGCAATTTGGGATGTGAACCAGATCATGCATGGCTTGAGGATGGCTGTTGTTACTGATTTAAAAACTTCTCTTAGGATGACATCCATCTCTATCACATGCTTCATCAAAATTTTCATTAATCTAACTTGACGAGTTGTCTTCATGCAACACCCAAGATGATGACAAGTGGGAAGAGTCCTGTGTGTTGAAACTATTTTCATCATAGACAACCTCATTTGCTTTTGTCGATTGAGGAGATAACTCAGAAGATGAAGAAGCAAGAGAATGCAGAGTGTCTCCGATGCATGTTGATGCGTTGTGAATGATAGGACATACAGGCAAGTGAGGAGCAAAGGAAGCTTCGATATGGATGTCTGCTTTGACCGATGCGCATTCCAGGTCTGATTTAGAGTGTACATGAGATGACAATAGATCATATGATGTGCTTGGGCGTTCATCACAACATACGGAAAAGCATGGGAGTGATGACAACCCAAGACTGGAGGTTGATCGAAAGAATTGATTATGCATGATGTTTCACCAAGATTCACAGATTGAGGATTGGTCAAGAATGGAAGCTTAATGTTTTGAGAGGAATTGATTGTGTCTTCACCGTCTAGATCCTCCGTTTGTATGACGAGACTACCTTGCACATGTGTTGGGTGCGGGATCCCCCAAGGGCAGTTTTAGGGCTAAAAGCCCATATTTTGGTCCAAATTTGTAATCCAAATGTAAAGACTCCGCATTTTGTGGTCGCAGAGCGAGTAGACGTTAAAGAGTCATAGGGTTGGCTGCCCTTATTTTGGAAATGTAATGTCGATTGTAGAAGATCTACCCATGGTCCGCGGACCATGGGATTGTATAAATAGAGATAAGCTCTAAGTAGTTAGGGGAATTAATTGAATTATGGAATGAATCAAGAAAGATATTATGTATGAGAGATAGCTCTAAAGTAGAGGTCTAAGTCTTGGGTCGTAGCGTAGGTAGAGGCTTTACAATTGAGTGCGCAAAGGCCTAGAAGTCCGCAGTTGAGTGCGTGGACCCCTGCAGCTGAGTGCGTATGGTGGGTTGAGTCTGTAATTATCCGAAAGTATAAAAAAAGAGAAGTATTCTACAATTTTTGCATCTTTATTCCCTGTTTAGGCATTTGGTTATGTTTGGGTATGAATTTCACTTATAACGCTTATATGATGTGTGAATATATGTAATTGTGTTGGTTAAGGGAATGCAAGCAAGAACATCTATTTATGCGAAGCTAACTAGGATCTGTAATAAGACAAGTAAGATACTTAGCATAGTTTTGGAAATATCACTGTTCACTGCCCCAACAACACGAAAGTATATCAGCCCCAAGTTAGGACTACGCGAAAGCTGATTGTATCCTTTCGCGAAGGTACTGAAGGGTGGAACAGAGGGCTAGGAAACCTATGCGCAGACAGGTATAGTCGGGATAAACCGACATCACAACCATCTCAAGGGTGTGGAAACTTAGTTCCAGCATCCCCCCATACTGCTTCGAGTGAGACTTCAGTTCGTGCTCAGTGGATTGATGCCGAAAGGGCCAGTAGTGTAGGGATTTGTTTGGCTAACTAACGCTGAACCTGGGTCAAGCCCCCTCAAGCCAACAAATGGTTCCATTGTTGGGACCAAAATCTGCATAAGATATGTGTGATGTCGTATCACTGGAATCCAACTAAGAAAGAAATCGAAGACTGGTTGAACAAAAGATTTCACGAGTTTGCGGCACAAGAAAACAAAAACCCACGACTGTCAAAAGAACAGTGGTTGGACCGATACCTATATACAGAGATCCATAAAATCTTTTTTGCCTCTTTCCCTACTAAGCTATACGAGTGGATTGCAAAGCTAGCAGAGAGCCAAGGAAGGTGGAAACTGGACCGTCCTATTGTGTGGACCCTAGAGCTAGTGTGAAGGTTGGAAGCATCAGAGGATAAGATCACGTGTGCTATCGATCATTGGCTCAATCACATCATAAGAGGATTTGTTACTGAATTCACGGTTGACACCTTAGTCAGTTATAGTGAGGCGGAGCATCACTTTTTCAAAGGACCGCGAGGTAAGTACGTTAAATCTCTGAATACTTTGATTAAAATGCTGTTGTGCGAAAAGTAGGTTATGCAGCTACCTTGATGTTTGGGACTACGTGAAGCGGAAAAAGTTACAGAAACAAAGGAAATAAGGGTCCAGTGTATAGCCCCTTGATTTCACCTCCGCGAAGGGGCAAAGAAGGGATAACGAAGGTCTCTCCGCGAAGTGATATTCAGTTGATAAGACAAGGATTCCCACGAATACCACCTCCGCCCACACCACCTCCGTCTTCTCCACCATCACCTCCAACTTCACCCGTACCACCTCCACCACCACCGTGATTCAATATGGAAAACACAGTGAAATTTCCTTTGTTCAAAGGTTTGGGAAATGAGGATCTAGACCAATTCTAGTTCATTGTGAGGGCTGTATGGGAAGCTCAAGTTGTTATAAATGATCATATAAATAATGCGATGCTGGTTAGCTCTTTGCAAGATCGCGCGCTAACTTGGTACATTAAGTACTCTAACGACAACCTGAATGCTAAAGTAGCGGACATCCAAGCATCACTAAATAGGGAATTTAGCAGGCCTAAGTCTGAGTCGTAGTCGATTATGGGATTCAAAGATATCACGATGCGACCATGAGAGGCACTGTGGGAATTGGATCAAATATTGAAGTGTCAAATCCGCGGAGCCAATATGAATTTGACAGATGGACAACTTCGTGAGTGGTTTATGGCTTCGCTACTACCCCACTTAAGGAGCGCATTGTCACAACTGAAGCTAACACCTTAGGCAGAGGCCTTGGATATTGCCATGAGACTACATGAGACTCTAATGCAAGATCCTAATTTAGGAGTTCAGCAGATCCACGCGCTGTTGTAGAATCTATGCCTTGAGATGCAAAGTCTGAAGCAGGATAGGATGGTTCGACCAAAGGTGTGCGAGGAGGTATGGTGTTTGAAATGCAAGAGTTAGGGTCATAACAAAGATCATTGCCTTCTCTTTACAAATTACCTCGTAGGAGGAGGACTCATGCCTTTAAGGTCGGAAGCTCAAGCAGGACCTAGCCCGATGCCTGCTTTATGGTGTGCTATCTGTTAGGTAGCCGAAAAACATGCCATGGATAACTGTCACTTGCTAGAGAAGTATGTGAAAACACCGTAACAATTGTTCTGCAACTTTGTAGATTGGTAGGATATGATGAGCATACCTACAGGAGCTATGAATTGATGATGGATAGAACCCCCACCTACAGGGTTCAGGCTGAAATGTGGCCCCTTGACCATAATGCAAGGATGGCGTAGATAGCATTTCAGGGGCATGGAGGAGGCCGAGGCCAAGGAGGACTTGGTAGAGGTCGAGGACATTTAATTTACTACAATTACGGAGGGTTAGGACACTATGTTTGTAATTGCACTAATCCAATGCGCCCGTCGTGCAAGTATTGCACGTTGTTTAATCATGAAATAGAAGCTTGTCCTACACTGATAGCTAAGATATGAGACAAAGGGGTGCTACTACCTCCCCCGGCTAAGAACCTGCAGATGATGAGGTCTGAGCCGCATGAGGAAGATCTGAACGTAAATATAGTTCTCCGAAGTGGAATCGCGACAAGAGATGATAAGGGGAAAGTGATGATGATCTGGACTGCATCTATAAGATAACAGGGCGAGACCAAGATTGTGTGAATCCCCTCATGGATGGACAGATTACATGGGAGTGCGAGATTTCCTGCACTTCAAATTCTGACGAAGAAATATAATGCTGGCAAAATTGGTTACACGAAGTAACTACGCTGAATACATGATGACTCGGTCGCTGCGTTGTGTGTTATCAGAGGAAATAAATCTGCCTATTTATGATGGCTTGAATGAGGTATATATCTTTTTAGATGCATTTGAAAGGGAGGTACCAGAACAACAATGCTTCTAGGCATTGGACTGGGCATTGCATGTTGCACCCGCAAGATGGTGGGGTACGCATAAGGGAAGTTTGATGATTGGCGTGAATGTAGGAGAATGATGAGAGCTCGATTTGGGAAGCCTAAGATGCGACTGACATACAAGTATGATGGACAAAATGATCCATGCGTGCATCTGGCCAAATGGATGCAAGCCTCTGGAGAAAAGTCACAACCTGAGTGGGTTCACCTATTCTGTCATACCTTGGATGTTATCCCAATGAATTGGTATATAGAAACAGAGCTCCGCCATGGGACAAGTGAATGGGATATCCTGTGCGAAGGATTCATGATTACCATCATTTTTTAGGACGGATTTGACAATATTGATGAAGTGCTACAAGAGGTGAAAGCAACCATCTTTAAGATACCATAGGATCCTTTGGACCTGATGCAGCCTGAATGGGCTACTTAGTTGAGTCGCGTGTTGGAATGTTATAATGTAACTACTGAAGAGGAGGATGAAGATCTGTGGAAAATTAACATTCCAAAAACAGAAGGCCACTGCGAGGTTCAAGGACCACAAATTGAGAACCCTGATATAACTGCACCGGTGAGAACTAATCAGGAAAACATTGGTATGGAGGTAGAACCCAAATTCGTGAAGATTGGAGACTACTGGGATGACATGACAGTGGATAAGGTTGTTGAGTTACTTCACGAATATTAGTACTTATTCCCTTCCAAGTTTATAGATTTGAAAGGAATAATCAGAGATCTAGGAATGATGAAGACCACGTTAAAGTCCAACACGAAGCCAGTTATGCAGAGGCCTTACCACCTAAATCCGAAATACAAGGAGAAGGTTCGCTTAGAGCTAGACAAAATGCTAGCAATAGGCATCATTGAGCCTATGGAAGAATTTGATTGGGTAAGCCCAATGGTGGTGCAAGAGAAGAAGCAGAAGGATGAGATAAGGATATGCGTGGATCTCATAAAACTGAATGATGCTTGTATGCATGATCCTTTCCCAACTCTATTCACGGATGAAGTGTTGGACAATGTATGCATCCAAGAAGCATACTCCTTGATTGATGGGTTCTCTGGGTACCACCAAATCAAAATCACGCCAGAGGATAGGAGAAATACAACCTTCATGACTGAGTGGGGTTGCTTTCAATATACTATAATGCCATTTGGGTTGAAGAATGCGCTTGCTATCTTTTCACGTGTGGTTGTTGTGACATTCAAGGAATTTATTCATAAGTTCCTGGAGGTATACTTTGATGATTGGACTATATTTGGGCTAATTAAGTGCCATGTAGTGAGCTTGCACTTGATGTTGGATACCTGTCGAAGATACCAGGTCACACTCAACCTCAAGAAGTGTCTGTTTTGCGTTCCTTTTGGGAACCTATTGGGGCACGTGGTTTGCAAACAAGGGCTGATGGTAGACCCCGCGAAGATCATGGTGATTCTGAACTTGGAAGCGCCAAGAAGTGTGAAACAGTTGCACGCTACCTTGTGACATATGAGATATTACATAAAGTTTATCAAAGGTTATGCCCAGATCACCACGCCGATGGAAAAATTGTTGAAGAAGGATGTCTCTTTCTGTTGGAATGATGACTGTAAGAAAAGACATGATATATTGAAAGAAAAGATGGTTACCACACCGATTCTAGTCTTCATGAACTGGAAGAAAGAGTTCCATGTACATGTTGATGCATCATGTATAGTGCTGGGGGAAGTACTAAAATAGGTTGGCAGAGAAGGCTTGGACCACCCTATCGCATTCGCAATCCGTAGATTATCCAAAGCAGAGAAGAACTATTCCACCATTGAATGTGAGGGGCTAGCTATGGTGTATGCGCTTCAGAAGTATCGACACTACTTGCTAGGAGGTCACTTTAAGATGTATACGGATCACTCCGCGCTAAAGTACTTGGTCAATAAGTCTGTGTTGTGGGGGCGCATCTACAGATGGCTCTTATTATTCCAAGAGTACGATTTTGAAGTTGTTGTGAAACTTGGACGATTAAACGCGGGACTAGATCACCTGTCACGCATTGAATCAGGGGAGGAATTTACTAATTTGGAGGAAGGATTACCTAACGCGCAGCTATTTTCTGTGCGCGTCACGGATGGAAATTTCAAGGATATAATACACTTTCTAACAACAATAACTGCGCTGAAAGGTACTCTATCTAGCAAAAGAAGGAATTAGTGGTGCGCACAGCAGATTTCTTTGTCATTGCTAGGCATCTCTATAAGATGGGGACTGATGAGATACTGCAAAGGTATGTACTTGAGTTTGAATGAGGTATAATCCTCACGGACGCGCATGCGGGTGCCGCGGGAGGACATTATGTAGGGAGAGCAACTGCGCCAAATATTATACGCGCCGGGTTGTGGTGGCCAACACTTCATCAGGATTCAAAAGCATATTGCAAGGCGTGTGATTTATGTCAAAGAACAGGCAGGCCATCGCAGAGGGATGAAATGCCTTCGAATCCACAAATGACGTTGCAACCTTTCAAAAAGTGGGCAATAGATTTTTAGGACCCATTCAGCCTCAAGGAAAGACAGGCGCGAGGTACATTATCACTGCGACGAAGTATTTGACTCATTGGGCAGAAGCGCAACTGGTGAAGGATTGCATGGGTGTGACTTCCGCGAAGTTTCTATTTGAACATGTACTGACGCGATTTGGATGCCCAAAGATTTTGATGAGTGATCGGGGTATGCAATTTCTGAATGAAACGATCAGCGCATTGGCGGAAGAATTTCAGGTGTATCATCAAAAGAGACACCTTATCATTCACAGGCTAACGTGACAGTGGATGCGTTCAACAAAGTGCTTGAAACCGTGCTGACCAAGGTATGCAATGCTCAACGAAGTGATTGGGACCTATGCATACCTGCAGTATTATGGGCTTATTGGACGACGTGTAAGAAGTTAACAGGACAAACACCCTTTAGGTTGGTATAAGGGGTTGAAGCGGTGATTCCCATGGAATACATCATGCCTAGCTTACGCATAACAACACTCACAGGTATGACGGGTCGCGGAGCCCTGGAAGAGAGGCTCATGTAGTTGGATGAGATGGAAGAAGAGATATTTTTGGCTGGATTTCACCAGCAGGTCCAAAAATAGCGTGAAAAAGCGTGGCATGACTGACATATTAAGCTGCGCACCTTTAAGTTGAATGACTTGGTGCTATTGTATGATAGTAAGTTTGATAAATTTCCAGGGAGATTTAGAATGCATTGGCTAGGGCCGTATGTTATTAAGGAGATTACCGATGGTGGTGCAGTCCAGTTGGTTAAGTTAAATGGGGATCCCTTCCCAGGAAAGGTGAATGGCAGTCATTTGAAGCCATACACAGGTGGCTCGACCATCTAACTAGCCGACAGAAGCATAGTCTTAATGCTCCAGGAAGCTGAAAGGAGGTGTGGGACTATAAACTACACTGCCCAAATTGGGGAGATGCATGATTTCAGGATTGCGTGAAGCAACGAAGTGTCACAAGGTCCGTGACAGTGCAAAGACAGTTGGGCTAGTGCACAGGTCTACCGGAAAGTGACCGTTAAAGTCACTATTCATGATTTGATGGTCAGTTTGAGGCCAAATGGAGTGGGCGACAGGCATTTAAGGCGATATTTATGGGTTAGATTCTTGAAAATCTACCACCAATCTAGCATTAATGGTCCGAATGTGGGGGGAAGGGTCGAATTTGAATTCAAAAGGCCCTATAAATTACAAGTGGCTGTCTAGTGGAAAACACTTGGCAATTTGTGAATTGAGTTTTTGTACGCTCAAGTATACATGAACGGAGACCTATTTGAGACCCTAAAAGAAAATTCATTGTTTGAGCAACTACTAGAGACACTGCGAGAATTTTGGAATAACACTATGTCAGTACCTGCAAAAGCCATGGACACAAGAGTAGTGATAGCCGAAGTATCCGCACAGGAAATTGCGGTAGTAGAAGCCCCAGAGAGTTCCAGAATAATCTTTGAGGTCCCTAAATCACCTAGGACACTGAGACTTAAGAAGGATAAGCAGGCTATGATCCTGATGTGCGTCTCACCATGAAACCCACAGAGGACCAAGCTCACCTTGCAGGAAAAGGGGAAGGCCATTAATCTCGAGGCTGACAAGGAGGAATCTGAAGAAATCTTGGTGGATGAGGAGGATGAGGAAATGGAAGTTGAAACCCAGGGTGCAGACCTTATTACCTGGTTACCAAAATATGTTCCTCCGCACAAGGGAAAAGCCAAAGTCTCGAAGGACATAGATGAGAGCAAGAGCTCTCTGCAAACCCCATTGCTCCCAGATGATATTATTTTTGAAGGGACACACTTAGGATGAGTTCATGTATTGAAGTTTGAAGATTGGTACCTCGCGAATCATGAGAAATTCCCACATTTAGTGACTGAGCAACTAATGCACCAGTGGATTGACGCGATGACTCGAATGATTGAATTGGAGCCATGCAAATGGCTCAAGGGTGTAGAGAAAGCCGAGTTGCTAATCCTACTCTGGGTGCCGCATTATCACCGCGCCCCAGTGACCATATTTGTCATCAGGAAGCTGCTCTGCTTGGTACATGATGGGTGTTTGTCACTAGAGGATCCCATTTCCATCACAGACCACTTGATTCATCGAATCACATGACTGCCTTGCTTAGGGGAGGATCCAGCCAATATATCCAAAGGAAAAGGTGGTGAGTTAGCCCTCATGAAAGTGATGAAGAAGAAGTTCAAGTTGGAGAAGAAGAAGAGAGGATATGCCATCTCCAACATTAACAACCCCACAGTCAAGGTCGTGACACAAATACTAGCAGGAAAAGTGATGTCGAAGTGTCGTGTGGATGAGGTGCCCACGCCTGTGATTGCACTAGTGGCTCAATGCGTTGAAGGAGTCCAGTTCAACTGGGCAGATTATCTTTGGAGCCAGTTCCTTGTGAACTGTCGGGAGGCACAGGAGCAGGGCAAAAAGTTTCATTACATGTGGCTCCTGTTGTCGATTGTAATGGTGGCATGGGAGCTACCTAAAGACAACCAATTCCCCTCGGTCGTGCTAGAACTTCTAGAGGCAGCAAAGTACGCTTCGCTGTGGGTAACCAAGGATGCACAACTGATAAAAGAAAGAAATATCTTTTGGGTCTTAATGGAGATGAATATTTGGATGGGGATCAATCGCAAGTCGCGGTTGTCACCCACTGTATACACCATTTACAAAGCTTTGCAGAATTCAAAGCAGATTTCCACCATGTTTTTACCAGGGTACGGAAGGACCCTGTTATCTCAAAATCAAAACCTGGAAGGCTGCGGACCAGGAAGACTTCAAGTAACTATTTCTAACCTACTTTAGGCTGAGGCTTAGCCTCCCAAACCAGAGAGAGCTCTCTCAAAGGGTTAATTTTTTATTATTATAGTTAAGATGGCTAACTCTTGTGAAACAAATGTAAAAATATGAATGGTGGAAACATATTTAGCAACTATCCATTGGGCTTATGGAGTCAACATCATTTCAGTATAACAATGGTATTAACCTTACATAGAAGTCAAGGCATTCAACATTCAACACATTCAGAACATACCAAAAACATATGGGAACACACAGTCTATGAATGTATGCATGAAGTTAGAGCACTATAAGTGAATTCTAAGTGATTACACATTCATACCACTACAAATATTAGGAAAAGAATAACACAACACATTCTGAACATCAAATCCCTCTTGAGTCCTGAGAAGTAAAGCCAATCTTGTATTACTAAAACAGAGTCTTTACATGAAGCCAAATATCAGAGCTTTTTTCAATACCTGGCGACTGATGGTGTAATTTTTGTAGTCCTTGAGTCTTGGCCTCTAGAATGGGGCACTCTAGTAGGCTCCATGGTGGAAATAGACAAGTCTGCCATGCAACGCAAGAAGAAAGAGACAAAGCTCCAAATGGTGCCGCTGGTGGAGAAGCACAGAAAGGAGGAAGCAATGACTGAGGCCTAGGAAGTGCGCGATGCTGTGAAACTGGTAGAACAATAGAAAAGAGGAGGAGAAGAGCGCGAAGGACAGAAGTCACCTTCGCCCGGAACTAAGGCAGAGACAAAGACAGAACAAGGTGGCATGGACCTGCAGATGACATCTGCCTGACTCAAGCATCCATGACCACGGGAGCAGGCAGTGCCATGAAAGAAAACAAAGGCATCAAAGACATATTTCGACCCAATCACCCTCACTAAGGGGGATTTGCATGATATCGGAGAAACGGTGAGGTATGTCACCGCGGAGGCCCTCCAACAGTTCAAAGAACATCAGTAGTTGGTAGTGGGGCTCTCCGAACAGAGCTATAGGAATTGCATGTTCGCACTCCTCAGGCTGGCACAGTGTCCACCAGCCTCGCGATTGGCACTTCAGCTGCTGAGGAGATGTTGCACACAAGGGTGACCAACACGATAGTGCTACCAGATGGGGCACTTACTACAGAGAAGGAGGCCGACAGGCCCATGGCTAGCAGTTTGAAAGGGGTCATATTGAACATGACCATACTCCCTCGGGAGACGCTCTACCTCTTACAGAATGGAGTCACCGTGGAACTTAGGGCCTGGGAGAGTCACTCTCTACGGGTGATGAGCGAGCAGCACATCAACATTGAGTAGTTGGGCCTGCAGCACAATGAGGTAGTGGATAAGAACAAGAAAATTATGCAAGTAATAGAGGAAGCCTGCTGAATGGTCCTGGAGTTGGACATTCAGGCAGAAGAACCAGTGGAGGCACACATCCACAAGTTATCCACAGGGGTGTGCGACGCTCGAGCGGAGATGGCCAGGATTCAGTTGGAGCTGAACCTGCAGATCATAGTATTGCAGTTGAAGGCGTTGTTATCACCAAAATAGGTCCCTGATAGGCTGCTGATCAGACTATCTCAGTGCAACTAATTCAAACCAAGCTTTTGGCTGAGGCTTAGCCTCCTCAACCTGAGATGGCTCTCTCAAATGATTAATGATATTGATAATGGATTAGATGGCTAACTCTATTGAACAAATGAAGAAGTGTAAGTGGTTGAAACATAATCAACAAACATCCATTGGGCTTATGGAGTCAGAAAAGCTTAGTATGATAGCAGTATCAGCTAAACATGGAAGTCAGGGCATCAAAGTTCAATATATCAGTTAACACATGGAGACATGTAGGAAAACACAGTCCATGAATGTATGAAGGAAGTTAGAGCATGTCAATGAGTTCTAAGTATCATACATTCATACTACTGCACATAAGGAAATAAAGACAAACATAAACAAGCCACCATTGAACTCCTTCTGAATCCTGAGAAGTAAAGCCAAAGCCTACATTCATAAAAACATAATCTTCTACAATGGCACAATGTGAGAGCTTTTCTCCATAAATTTCCAACCCTTTGTACATCAGATGTTCTGCTATATATAGAGCTCTTTACATACTTGAGATTCCTCCTCCGGCATGAGGGGAATTCGAATTCCACCTATTATGACACCTATTGGCACCTAAAACTAATTATTAAATGAAACTGACTATTAACTGGCAGTCCTAGAGACCTAAAACAATTAGGAGTGTAACTCCTCATTATGATTAAAACAAACCTTATCTAGGAATTAAACACTCCCTCTGACACCTATAACTCCATGAATTCGAATTTGATAGTGTTCATAACCCTCCAGCTGGCCCTTGATGACTCATCCTTTTACTGTTCCTGGAAACTAGGAGGTTGTTCCTTGCTCTGTTATGGTTGAAAAATGCGTCTTGGGACAGAGCTCATAACGTCTCACAAAAAACGTATTTGGAAAAATGAAGGAGGCTTTTGTGAACCAATCCATGCTGAACACAAACCTCTCTTGGGGTTTTGAAACACCTTCCTTACCTCCCAGAATCTGTCTTTGAAAAACAGGTGTAAAACAAAGAAATATGCTTGTGAAAAACTTGCACCTACAACAGTTTCGTAGCGCATGTTTAGTCACCCATTTCTCCCAGATCATAATGGATTTGAAGAAAATGAAAGGGGTTTTTCTATTTCAGTATGTTAGGAATAAAAATCTCTTTCGATTTCCTAAAATATTTTTTCAATTGCTCTAGAGACCTCCTGGAAGTTGACTACCTAAAACAATTTATCTCCTGAAAAAGGCTGCTTCAGTGATTTCGTAGCGCACGTTTAACCATGAATTTTTCCCACCTCATAATTAATTTGAAGAAACTGAATTTTTTTTTGTAGTTCATTATATTAGGAAGAAAAGCCTCTTTCATTTTTCAAAATTGAGTTCTCAACTGGTTAGGGATCTCCTTGGAAGTTGACTGCTAGAAACAAGGAGACAGAGTTCCTCCTTTTTAGAGTTTCATTCTTATGCTTGCCTTCGAATCCTTCTTCTGACCATGTTGTCTCCTTTAATCACATACATGCATTAAATTAACCATAGACCTTGCTCAAATACTTGTGCTAAGACGAATAACTCCTTTAATGCTGCTTGATGTCTCATGAACAATACTAGCTATGAAATAATGACCATTTTCATGACATAGAGTTTGGAGTTCATGGATGTCCTCCCCTCACTTGATTTGCCCTTACTTGATGTTCAAATCCTGTTAGTAATCCTTTGCAGCAACCCATCTTCAAGAAGGGATCCTTTTTCTTCTCAAAATTGGCCCACAAAATCATGATGTGCAGCTATAGCAGTTTCTTAACGCACATAGTGTATATTTGTGAGTTTGCGCTATGAAAACTCCTAGTTGATTTCGTAGTGCATGTATAGAGATCAGGATTTGTATAGACTTCAGAAATCTGAATAAAGCTTCATTGAAAGATAATTATCCTCTTCCTAAAATGGATTTGATTTTGCAAAATATTGTTGGTTCACAAAGGATGTCTATGCTTGATGGTTTCTCAGGGTACAATCAGATTCTTGTTCATCTAGATGATCAAGAGAAAACGGCCTTCACAACACCATGGGGAACATTCATGTACGCCAAGATGCCATTTTGTCTCATGAATGTAGGAGCCACTTTCGAGAGAGCAATGGAAATTGCTTTTGCTGAAGAAAAAGACAAATCAGTGGTGGTTTATCTTGATCACATCACAGTTTTTCAAAGAGAGAAGAAGATCATTTGAAGCACCTTGAAAGAGTCCTGCTGAAGTGTAGAAGGTTTGGTATTTCTCTTAATCCAACCAAAAGTATTTTTGCTTTAACCTCTGGCAAACTTCTTGGTCATATTATTTCTGAAGAAGGAATTAGGATTGATCCTAATAGAGTTAGTGCAATTCAAAAATTAGATCTACCAATAAGGAGGAAAGAGATTCAATCCTTCCTTGGAAAAGTTAACTTTGTTAGAAGATTCATTCCTAACTTTGCTGAAGTTGTCAAGAGCATAACAAAGATGTTAAAAAAGGGAGTGGATTTCAAGTGGACAGCTGAAGCAAAGAAATCATTTGAAGAGATCAAGAAGGCACTCACACAAGCACCAATACTTATCAGCCCAGATTTTACCAAGGAATTCCTTATTTTTACATTTGCTTCTGAAGACAAAATTGCTGGAGTTCTACTACAAAAGGGAAGTCAAGGTACTGAACAACCTATTTCTTTCTTTAGCAAGACATTAGCGAATGCTGAATTGAAATATAACATCCTAGAGAAGCAAGCCTATGCCTTGGTGAAAGCAATGAAGGATTTCAGAATTTATGTTTTGCATTCTCACATTGTTGCCTACGTCCCAAATGCTGTTATAAAGGATATTCTTACACAGGCTGATCCAGATGGAAAAAGGGGCAAGTGGATAGAAAAATCGTTAGAGTATGACATTGAGATTAAACCCACAAAGTTGGTAAAGGGTCAAGGCTTAGCCAAGCTGCTGACACAATCAAATTTGCACTGTCTTGATATTAACTTGAGTATGGAGATCTCAGAAATTTTAGGCTTGCTTCTCTAGGATGTTATATTTCAATTCAACATTTGCTAATGTCTTGCTAAAGAAAGAAATAGGTTGTTCAATACCTTGAATTCCCTTTTGCAGTAGAACTCCAGCAATTGTGTCTTCTGAAGCAAATGTAAAAATAAGGAATTCCTTTGTAAAATTTGGGCTGATAAGTACTGGTGATTGTGTGAGTGCCTTCTTGATATCTTCAAATGATTTCTTTGCTTCAGCTGTCCACTTGAAATCCACTCCCTTTTTTAACATCTTTGTTATGCTCTTGACAACTTCAGCAAAGTTAGGAATGAATCTTCTAACAAAGTTAACTTTTCCAAGGAAGGATTGAATCTCTTTCCTACTTCTTGGTAGATCTAATTTTTGAATTGCACTAACTCTATTAGGATCAATCCTAATTCCTTCTTCAGAAATAATATGACCAAGAAGTTTGCCAGAGGTTAAAGCAAAAATACTTCTGGTTGGATTAAGAGAAATACCAAACCTTCTACACTTCAGCAAGACTCTTTCAAGGTGCTTCAAATGATCTTCTTCTCTCTTTGAAAAACTGTGATGTCATCAAGATAAACCACCACTGATTTGTCTTTTTCTTCAGCAAAAGCAATATCCATTGCTCTCTGGAAAGTGGCTCCTGCATTCATGAGACCAAATGGCATCTTGGCGTACATGAATGTTCCCCAAGGTGTTGTGAAGGCTGTTTTCTCTTGATCATCTGGATGAACAAGAATCTGATTGTACCCTGAGAAACCATCAAGCATAGACATCCTTTGTGAACCAACAATATTTTGCAAAATCAAATCCATTTTAGGAAGAGGATAATTATCTTTAAATGAAGCTTTATTCAGATTTCTGAAGTCTATACAAATCCCGATCTCTCCATTCTTTTTCCTGACTGGGGCCAAATTAGCAAGCCAATTTGAGAATCTGATTGGAACAATAATCTTAGCATTAAAGAGTTTTTTCACTTCCTTTTCAATCAATGGCATAAGAAGAGGATTAATTCTTCTTAACTTCTGCTTGAAAGGCTTTTCATTCTCCTTAATAGGAATGGTATGCTGTATAATTGAGGAATCATATTGTTTCAAGTAAGCATAGCTGCATGCAAAAACATCAATGAACCTTTTCATCATCTCAACATATTTAGTCTTCATATCAGCTGAAAGAAATTTTGAAATATTGACCATCTTAGGCACAACCGAGTCTCCTAAATTGCAGCTTTCCACCTCTTCTTCATTAGCTTGTAATTTTGGTGCTTTGAATACATCGTTTTGATCAAACAATTTCTCAAGGGGAATGAGGCCTTTTGGAATCAAGTTGTTTTGTAATTGTAAGACTTCAGACCTTTCCTTTGATTCTACTAACATATTCTGTTGATCCATCTGATTGTTTTCATATTATCCCTTTAATTCAATGAAATTTTTTCCCTATTGATCGTCCTCAAAAACTTGCCATTTTGTGATGTTATCTGGTATGACTGGTCTATGGCGAACCTCCACCTCATAATTTTCAGAAGAGTGCATAGGAATAATAAAAAGGCTGGCAGAAATAGCAAGAGAGTCTGCAATAGAGTTTTGGCCTCTGGTTTTGATGGTGAAAGAATAGGCCTGAAATTTTTCCAACATATCCAACAATAAGTTTCTATATGCTCTCATCCTTACATCCTTGGTTTGATAGGCACCTTCCACTTGTTTAATTACCAATTCAGAATCTCCACAAACAACAATGTTTCTAGCTTTCAATTTTATCAAAGCTTCTAAGCCTAAAATCAGAGATTCGTACTCAACCATATTATTGGTGCAATCAAAATTTAGTTTGTATGAGAGAAACTTACTTTTTTTAGTTGGACTAGTGATCCAAATCCCAGCTCCTGCCCCTTCTCTTCCTACTGATCCATCAAAATTTAATGACCAGCAGCCCATGGTGTCTCTTTCATCTCCTTGCTGCCCTTCTTGACACTGATTTTTTGAAATATTTTCTTGTGATTCTCTTCCAACTGGTTCATTGAAAAGGATAGCTGATCCAAGACTAGTATCGAATGAATAAATAGGAAAATTTTGAGGCTTGTATTTGCTGCTTACCATATAAGCCATTTTGGTCTCCCGAGACAACCTCCTTTGTTCACCAAAAGTTGGGATAGTAGCATAGGTAAGGTCCATCTGCATTGTGCCCTTGATCTTTGCTACCCATGATCTTGAAAGAAGCATCCCAAACTTAGGTGGAATGTCAGCCACAACAATATCCATGACAATTGTTTTTGCTGGAATTTGTGTGAGACCCACAACAACATCTTTTATCAAACCAATGCATTGAACTCTTTTTGAATCAAAGGAAAATAAATCCTTATATGGCCTAGTTACCTCTAATCCCAGTCTTTCCATGATCACCTTGGGCATAAGATTATGAGATGCCGCTGAGTCTAACATAGCATTATGTAAAGTCATATCATGAATGCTAATGCTTATGTAGAAAGGAGGAAACTCTTCATTCTGTTCATCTTCAAGTCTTGGACCCAAATAAATAACAAGATTATCTTCTTGTACATTTAGGATATCAGCTACTCCTGGTTGTGAATTCAGCATTTCAACAATTTTACTTCTGTATTTGTCTACCTTGAGGATTTCATTAAAGGGGACTGATATCTTAATTTTTGCAATCTCATTCTCAAAATCAGAACCTGGAAGGCTGCAGACCAGGAAGACTTCAAGTAACTATTTCTAACCTACTTTAGGATGAGGCTTAGCCTCCCCAACCAGAGAGGGCTCTCTCAAAGGGTTAATGTTTTTGATTATAGTTAAGATGGCTAACTCTTGTGAAACAAATGTAAAAATATGAATGGTGGAAACACATTTAGCAACTATCCATTGGGTTTATGGAGTCAACATCATTTCAGTATAACAATGGTATTAACCTTACATAGAAGTCAGGGCATTCAGCATTCAACACATTCAGAACATACCAAAAACATATGGGACCACACAGTCTATGAATGTATACAGGAAGTTAGAGCACTATAAGTGAATTCTAAGTGATTACACATTCATATCACTGCAAATATTAGGAAAAGAATAACACAACACATTCTGAACATCAAATCCCTCTTGAGTCCTGAGAAGTAAAGCCAATCTTGTATTACTAAAACAGAGTCTTTACATGAAGCCAAATATTAGAGCTTTTTTCAATAAATTTCCAACCCTTTGTACATTGCTCTTTCTCCTATTTATAGAGCTCTTCTACCTGATTGAGATTCCTCCTCAAGCATGAGGGGAACTCGAAATCTACTTTTAATGACACCTATTCAACTTTTAACTGCCTATTAAATGTAACAAACTTCAACTAGACTTTATAGAGATCTAAATCAAGTAGGATTCTAACACCATGTTATGCTAATAATAGCCTTGATTACAATGGTTCTCGTTCTTTGACATCTGGTCCCTTTTTAGTTTGGTTGTGATGGATGTTCAAGGCTCCATGCTGGTCTTCCATGCCACATCTTCTCCATTGTCCTGAAACATAGGAAACTACCCTTGCTCATCGGTCTTTAGTTTGCCTTACAATTTTCGAATCCACAAAAGCATGTCCTTCATCTTTGATTATCCAAAATGTAACAGATGGCCACTTCCTTGATGTGTTGTCCACCTCCTTTATGTGTAAAGGCAAAAACTCTTTCAAGCTGTTTTGACATATTTTGAACGGTGGTAAATGTGCTCACTTTATGACAAAAATTTAAAGTTGGATTCGAATCCATATTTTCTCCACCTGTCTTAACCTGGTTGAATGTTGAAGCTTCAGATGATGCCTTATATATATTCCCCTTTCAAAATTTCCCGCTTATGTTTCAAAACCGGTTGATTGATATTGGATTATTTAGCTTCAGCAGTTTCGTAGCACGCTACGAAACTGCTGAGCTTTAGTCATCACCTTCAACAGTTTCGTAGTGCGCTACGAAACTACTGAGTTGTTTCAAAAATCTCAGTTTCAATCCAAAACTTTACTTATTTGAGCACTTTGTAGTTAAAAATTCTTGCAACTATTTCAAGACCTTCCAAAACTGAATGGGAATGTTTGGAAAGATTATACCAAGCAAAACTATCAAAAATTTGAAATATATCCTTACTTGAAGTGAGTTTTCTTTAGGGAGATCCTTTTTGCTGGTTCAATTGAATCTTTAAGTCTTCAACTTGTTTCTTCATTACTTTGATCCCATACCTGAGGTTTGTATTGACTTTTCTGATAAATTGAGCTTCCTTTATTGCAGGAGTAGTCCAGCTATGAAATTGAACATTAAAATCAACCACTTCAGGAATTTGAAAAGTTTGGTCCTCCCATCGAGCTTGCATTTGGTTAAAATAAGCCTCCTTAGCTACAAATATCCTAGCAGCTTTCTTTAATCTAGCAATCTCAAAGTTGGCATATTCCAATCTCCTTTTCAAGTTTTCCACACTGCCTTCTTTTTGAGTGGCAACTGTTTTGCCTTTATCCTTTCTTTCATGAGGCCGTGTGTCCTCCCCTGTTTCATCTGCTTTTGGCTACACCTCCTGTACTTGTTTGAACTTCCTTGTTATGGGTCTCCTGGGTTTGAAAACAAATTGTTCAGCTTGATCATCAAAATTGAGTTTCTTTGAGGCTTTGACCTTCTTAGCCTTCTGTTTTCCTGACTGTATCAAATTAGCTTGAACTAGTGGGGACTCTTGAATGTCAATTACTTGTAATAAATCATATAAATCTTGAGTCCTGAGAAGTAAAGCCAATCTTGTATTACTAAAACAGAGTCTTTACATGAAGCCAAATATCAGAGCTTTTTTCAATAAATTTCCAACCCTTTGTACATTGCTCTTTCTCCTATTTATAGAGATCTTCTACCTAATTGAGATTCCTCCTCAAGCATGAGGGGAACTCGAAATCTACTTCTAATGACACCTATTCAACTTTTAACTGCCTATTAAATGTAACAAACTTCAACTAGACTTTCTGGAGATCTAAATCAAGTAGGATTCTAACACCATGTTATGCTAATAATAGCCTTGATTACAATGGTTCTCATTCTTTGACATCTGGTCCCTTTTTAGTTTGGCTGTGATGGATGTTCAAGGCTCCATACTAGTCTTCCATGCCACATCTTCTCCATTGTCCTGAAACATAGGAAACTACCCTTGCTCATCGGTCTTTAGTTTGCCTTACAATTTTCGAATCCACAAAAGCATGTCCTTCATCTTTGATTATCCAAAATGTAACAAATGGCCACGTCCTTGATGTAATGTCCACCTCCTTTATGTGTAAAGGCAAAAACTCTTTCAAGCTGTTTTGACATATTTTGAACTGTGGTAAATGTGCTCACTTTATGACAAAAATTTATAGTTGGATTCGAATCCATATTTTCTCCACCTGCCTTAACCTGGTTGAATGTTGAAGCTTCAGATGATGCCTTGTATGTAAGGTTAATACCATTTCTATACTGAAATGATGTTGACTCCATAAGCCCAATGGATAGTTGCTAAATGTGTTTCCACCATTCATATTTTTACATTTGTTTCACAAGAGTTAGCCATATTAACTATAACAAAAAACATTAACCCTTTGAGAGAGCCCTCTTTGGTCGGGGAGGCTAAGCCTCAGACTAAAGTAGGTTTGAAACAGTTACTTGAAGTCTTCCCGGTCTGCAGCCTTCCAGGTCAAGGTTTTGAGATAACAGGCGTAACCTTCAACTCTGTTGGAAGTCAGGGAAAAACGTACCACCACTGTTACCACAACAACAACGACGGTTAATATCGTAGTGGCAGACTACATGCAGCTTTTTGAACAATCATTCGAGGTCCTAACCACCCTACAGGAGGACCCAAATGTAGAGTGCCTGGAGATAGAGGCGTGTAAGCTACAACAGAGGTATGACGAGGTAAAAGAGACCACACAGTCGGTTGCCCTTACGCAAAGGCTTGCACGGATGCAGGAGGCAAAGGTGCTCAAGAAATAGGTGGATGCTGCTCGGCATAAAGAAGCAGTCTTAAAAGTGTGCCTACAACCATGGATAGACGAGGCTTATACAATCACAACCTCCATTGAAGGAAAGCTCGTGAAATTGTAGGCAACTCAACAGAAGATTCAGAGTAGCAGTTCAACAGTAGTCACCGAACAACGAGTCGAAGAAGTCTAGTAGGTGGCCACTCAGTGCACTGCCAACATTGCGGTGATCCAAACAGAGCTGGGAGGTCTTTGCGCTAAGATCTTCACACCTGTAGAGTGACTCGAGGGCGAGTCACGATGTTTGTGTTGGGCGCATTATCCCTCAAGGGCAGTTTTGGGGCAAAAGCCCATATTTTGGTCCAATTTTGTAATCCAAATGTAAAGACCCCGCATTTTGTGGTCGCGGAACGCGTAGATGTTAAAGAGTCATAGGGTTGTCTGCCCTTATTTTTGAAATGTAATGTCGGCTGTAGAAGATCTACCCATGGTCCGCAGACCATGGGATTGTATAAATAGAGCTAATCTCTAAGTAGTTAGGGGCATTAATTGAATTATGGAATGAATCAAGCAAGATATGATGCATGAGAGATAGCTCTAAAGTAGAGGTGTAAGTCTTGGGTTATAACATAGGTAGAGGCTCTGTAGCTGAGTGTACAGAGGCCTAAAAGTTTGCAACTGAGTGCGCAGACCACTATAGCTGAGTGCACAGGGCGGGTCGAGTCTGTAATTATCCAAAAGTATCAATAAAGAGAAGTATTCTACAATTTTTGCATCTTTATTTCATGTTTAGGCATCTGGTTATGTTGGGTATGAATTTCACTTATAATGCTTATATGATGCGTGAATATATGTGATTATGTTGGTTAAGGGAATGCAAGTAAGAACATCTGTTTACGCAAAGTTAGTTAAGATCTGTAATAAGACAAGTAAGATACTTAGCGCAGTTTGGGAAATATCACAGTTCGCTGCCCTAGCAACACGAAAGTATATCATCCCTAGGTTAGGACTGTGCGAAAGCCAATTGAATCCTTTCGCGAAGGTACTGAAGGGTGGAACAAAGGGCTAAGAAACTTGCGCACAGGCAGGTATAGCCGCGATAAACCGACATCACAACCATCTCAAGGGTGCGAAAACTTGGTTCCAACATCCCCCCATACTACTTTGGGTGAGACTTCAGTCCACGCTCCATGGACTGATGCTGAAAGGGCTAGTAGTGTAGGTATTTGTTTGGCTAACTAACGCTGAACCTGGGTTAGGTCCCCTCAAGCCAAGAACATGACTGCAACTTGAGCCAGCAACTTGAGAATCAAGAGAGTGCGCACAACTAGATTGTGAAGTAGATCACTTAAGTGAATCATGGTGCAAGGAGTCATGGCTTGTAGATGATGAAGGATGGCAAAGATGCAGATTAGACTCAAGACTTGGGTTAGGAATGGTGATTTCCTCTTGCGGAATAGAGGGATGAGTTTCTGCCATAGGATTTCCTAACCATTATGGAATTTCCTCCGTTGGGGTGGGAGACAATTGAGCAGATGGATTGGGAACATGCTGTGCAGATCTCTCAGCTTTGAAACCACTGTGAGGGGGAACCCTCTTCAAGACATGAGGTGTCTCATGATCCGCAAGAGTTGAGGAAGAAGGGAAATAAGGAAGTTCACTAATTCAGGAGAAATGAACCAAGCGTTTCAGCTCTTGGCTCATGAAGTCGAGGTCCACAAACTGTCAGGAATTTCATGACATAGGTGAAGGAAGCAGGTAGCAAAGTCCTCAATTGATTCACCATGTTTCATTCTTAAACGAGAGATTATTTCATAGACATCTTGGTGGTCACACCCATCGAAGGCTTGATGGAGCTCCATGAAGAAAGTGAGAAGGGAAAGGATAGAAGCAGGCAGCAGGGTCTAACACCACCGATTAGCATGACATTCAAGGGTGAGGAAGAAGAGTACGCAAAAAAGCTCATCACTATCGATTTAATGAGATTCACAAAAATAAAGAAAATCAGAAATGTGCTTGGTTACGGATGTTCTGTCCTCACCGTCAAACTTTAACAAGGACAAGTGATGGAGAAGATCATAGGGGATTGATAACTGATTAAGGGAGAAATGAGAGAAACACCCCGAGAGCACGAATCATGTATTATTCATTGCATAAGAGATTCAACCCAGATGTATGAGCTCAAATTGTCATCTGGCTCTCCTTCTAGTGCCAAAATGTTGATAGTGCTGGATCCGTTAACATCAGGGGATCACCCCGGTATGAAGTCCCAACTAGAACTCACAACGTTTGGTGTGGGAGTCCCATCTGGTACGATGGCCCGTTGCCATTATCTTAAGGATTTTCCTCAACTCTTGCTTGTCATCACAAGAGAGTGGTTTGCTTTGTCTTCGAGATGTGAGGTTCGTGTGCTTGGTGATTGTAAGTGTCACTTGTCTCAATGGTTCTTTAACTATCGAGGAAGAGGGTGAGAATGAGTTCCAGGTCAATTGGGAGCAATCTCAACACTGCTAGGAACACACAACACAATACGACATACAAAACTTCCAGTGGAGTAGTCCACACGGATGCGACAATCACAACACACAAGGGAAGATAACACATATAACACTCAGCAGATTTGTCTAGATGAGTGCAACGGTAGTTTACAACAAGTTTCATGTGAAACGTCTGTCTAATGTCTGAGAGAGTAGTATACACAGGCGAGACAATGTTAACGACATATACAACACATTTCCATTAACAAATTATGCCTTACAACAAGTGAAATAGTTAAAATGTAGAACATAGGTTAAAGCAACATGCATCACAAGTGTTAAAGATTAGCCTTACAATAGTTACAATGCATGTGTGAAAACGTGCTGGCTTGGTAGTAGGATTCTGAATTAAGCGAAAGTTCCAAGACACATCGTTACACCATGCATCACTAACTCCGTGTGAGAGGCGTTGGAGCCACTACTTACTCCTCAAAGGAAAGATTACAGACTCTCTTGCCTATGTGGGAGGAGTTGAGGTCAAAAATTCCTTTTCTTGTACAAATGAGGGGGTATTTATAGCCAAGGGTAAAAAATAACCCTTATGGATGTTCAACTACCCTCATGACTGTTTGAATTCCATGACTTTTCAACTTTACATGACTCTTTGTACAACAAGTGGTTCTCTTGGACTTCCACGTTACATTACATTAATTGACAACATAGCCCATAGTGGAGATGTGGGTGACATGACTCATGACATGACTCTACATGATAGTGATGGTACATTCGTGCTACTGTCGAAGTGCATGTCGCTACAGTGCTGCTGGGTGATGGATGTCTTCATGGTGTATCACAACTTCACCTCCACATGGCAAAGTGTGCAGAGTGTTCGATGGTCTTTGGTTCACTTGATGATGCTTAGGCATGTTGCTCCTTGCTTGCATGTTGGAAGGCTTGATAGGCTCATCTATTCGCGAAAGGTGCATGTTTGTCTGTTCGTTTGTTCATGAGCACATATTGCATGTTTTCTTGTCTGTCCGTCTGTGAACATATCTTTGCATGATCATCCATTCGCGAGCACATCTATTCACATGCATCATTCATTCGTTCATTGATGAACCTATCCTCTGCATGTGCTCCCTTCGTTCATCCTATTCATCGCCTTGCCATATTTGTTGGTGTAACTATTCTTGTAGCCACTCATGATGAGATGACATCAAATCCAAAACCTCCTAGTCTACCATGACACATGATCATTTCGAATCCAGGAGACTGAGAGAGGCAGCATGGTTGTGAAGTGGGATGATGGCTCTGGGCACTACTGATGAAAACTACATAAGAGTCACTGAGTGATGAAGATCGACAATTCAAGTCAACAGTAACTGTTTGTGAGGTCTGGCTCGACTAGAAGGAAAAATTACGCAAATTTTGGGAGGGACAGTCCGAGCTACAGGAAGGCAAGGTACGTATGATCTGAGCATTTACTAGAACGAGGGGGAAGCAGGGGCTGGAAGGCCAAATTTGCACAATTTTAAGGAGGAACGGGCCTAACTGCAAGGAGGGTCAGCAGGCAGAGATTGCGCAGTTTTTGGGAGGAACTGCCCAGGAGCTTGGGAGCAAAAAATGCACAATTCCCATAGGGAACTAGCAGTTTTCTTTTGGGATCACTGGCAGCCAAGGCTGCACAATTCCTAAAGGGAACTAGTGGTTGCCTGCTGGGGTCACTGGCAGCCAAAAATGCACAATTCCTAGAGGGAACTGGTAGTCTGCTGCTAGGAGCTGCTGGCAAAGGAAACTGCACAGACGTTGGGAGGCCGGCCTATTGATTATCTCTGCGCCAATTCTAAGCTAAGTGGATTGCTGGGCAGTAGAAGGCCTGCTCATGAAAACTGTGCAATTCCTTGGATGAGCAGTTGGTTGACTGCTGGGATGGCTGACTGGGAAAACTGCACAATTTTCTGAGGTAGACATGGATGAGCACTTGGTTTCTGTCTGACCTATCTGCGCAATTTCCTTAGTCAACTGAGCGAGTAAGGTTAGTGGCCTTTGCGCAATTTTTGAGGGGAGTCAGTCTCGGGGTGAATTCCAGGTCCAACTGTCTGGGTGGTCAGTATGAAAGTGGATTGAATTGCTTGTGAGCAACGCAACTTGAAAAGAATTTCTTGATGATTTTGTGTTGTTCTGGTTGACAATCGATCGAGTCGATGGCGGGGTGAGGTTCTTGCTGTCAGAGGGGAGTCTAGTTTTCAGAACTTCAGCAAAAATGACTAAGTGTGTGAACGATTGAAAGATGCATATGTGATCATGCAAACACACACTCACATGACTCGATGATGAAATGACTCAAACCATCTAGACACACATGTTCAACATGACTGACCGACAATGTAAGTGACAAGTGTGAAACTTATGATTGAATATTCATTGATCGGGATGTCACTTGCGCGAAAGTGAATGTGACTCCATGTGTGAGTACGACAGGTGATTGCATAGTGAACACAACAAGCACATACAAAGTGAAGAATTTGAGCATAACCAGAACATGGTCACAAGCATGAATTAGACAACAATATGCAGAAACTTGAATGAAATGAAAAATCTAGGCAGATGCAAAGACTCACACGAGCTCACGGAGTGAACCTGAGTGTGTGCAGTCATCAAGTGAAACTCTGAAGGGTGGCTTCGAAATTGGGTGCAAGCCAAAATTTTAGAGGATGGTTGTAGCCACTACAACACGAAGTTATGCTTACGAGTTAAAATTTTGTTTTCTCCTTTTATGGGAATGGGTAATATGCACTTTCTCTAAGGAATATATTCGTATTATTGTGTTAATATTGTGATAAGTTTTCTCCACCTTGAAAATTATATAAAGTTTAAAGCTTGGAGGGACAAAATGTGGGTGCAACATTATTGATGTGGGAATGTGGATGGGTTACATGAAGTTTCACTCTTACTTGCACAAGCATGCATCAATGGAAAATTAGCTAAGTGTAAGTTAATGCAAGTGAAAAGTGTTGAAAATACCTGAATAAGGTGGATATTAAATATTATATAGTTTGAAAGTGGGGCCGAGAAGAAATATTAAATAATAATTATTTTGGGAAAGTGGTCCAAGTGTTTTGATTGTGAGTATTCTTTAAGTGAGACTTTTTGGAAAGTTCTCCAGTTTATATTCCAATTTGATTTGTCTAGAATTTGGCTGGATCCATTAAAATCACAAGTTTGACAAGTGAATTCTTCACAATCACAATGCCCAGGGGGTTTTTGAGGGTGTTGAATCCATATATGCAGTTAAAAAACTAGTTTAATTAGCACAAATCAGGATTTGGCCATAATTTGTTTTGGCCGGATTTCGGCCAGAAATCCATTGGTAACTCCAAAAAGTCACACTTAAACACTACTCCTTTTGACTGGGGACATAAATAGTAAATGATAAAGTTATGGAGAATGAACTCAAGAAGTGGGTAATAAATTAATATTTGTCCTCTTTGGAATTTGGCTCGATTATTTGAAGTACACTTGAAGTAATTGTGCCCATAAGTGCTCTACAACCTAGTATGCCAAAGAAGTTGTAAACAATTATATAATGTAAGGTTATGCTGATTTAGTTAAATTATTTAAAAATAAAATAAAATTAACAAATAATAATTATTAAGATAAGTTTGAAATAGTCTTTTGATGGCTTTATTGATGGTGGTTTACAAGCCCATGTTATTTTTCCATGGTATTTGTTATGATGAAGCCTATTTAAAGGTGTGAGGAAATCCATTATGGAATGCAAGAGTACTGGATTAAATCCATCTTAACTCTAGATTTGATCCCTCTTAGTGCTTGGTAGATCCAAATTTAAGATGGATGTAGGTTGGTAAAATAATAAAGTTATGGGATGAAAGGTAAAAGGGCTTCTGAGTAAGTAAATAAAATAAAATAAATCATGAGGAAGGTAAGTAATGACGTGGCATAGCCAAGTAGCTCTAGCGGCAAGGCATGTAGGAATTTACAGGGTAAGTTCCTCAGAAAGAACACCAAAAGGACACCGCTCACAACCAGATCTCAAATCAATACACCAGTATTTTTGACGTGGTTAAAACCCTCAAAGAGGGAAACAGTCCACGGGCTGAGCCAACGTGGCCATTTCAGGCAATTTATTAATCAAAGAATGAAAATTTACATAAGCTTTCTCTCATAGACGGTTAACCTACAAATGACCCTCCATGCGCTTTAAATAGAATTCATGGACCAATCGGGTGTCAAGCCACGGATCAAGTGTCGGTAATACCGAGGAGAGAATGAACCGTCGGATCACTACATATCGTGACCGTCGGATTGTAAGTTACAAAATGTACAACGGTAAAGAAACACACTTTACCTAACTCTATACCTAACTCTATACTAGACCAAGTTGAACTTAACTATTTCCTATGTGTCGGAATATCCTAACATCCCCCCTTAAGAACAACTTGGGAAGGATTGAAGGATTTACAAATATGACACAATAGGAGAAGGAAGGAGGCACTAGAGCCTATCCCCCCTTAGTGGCAACTTCCTAAACTCCAAGCATATATCGAAGTTTAGTGAACTTTGCCTCTGTGAGAGCCTTTGTGAAGATGTTGCAACCTGATCATCTGTTGAACAATATTGCACTTCAAGAACATGGTCATGAATGAGCTTTCTGATGAAGTGCATGTGTAGTTCAATGTGTTTGCTGCGCTGATGCTGAACTGGATCTTTGCAAAGCTGAATGGCACTTTGATTATCACACCAAAGTGTAGTCAGATGCTGCTGCTCAAAGCCAAATTCTGATAGAATCTGACGAAGCCACAAGGCTTCCTTTACTAGCTTCCACGGCACCACGATACTCGGCTTCTGCTGACAAAAGAGAAATGGCAGCCTGTTTCTTACAAGCCCATGTAATAGGTCCTGAACCAAGAGTGAAGACATAACCGGCAGTAGACTTCCGATCATCAGGGTCACCAGCCCAATCAGAATCAGTGAAACCAACTAATAGAGGAGTTGCTTTGGCACTGTAATGAATCCCAAACTGTACTGTACCTCGAACATAACGAAGTATTCTTTTAGCTGCTTTCCAATGACTTTCACGGGGGTTTTGCAAAAAACGAGCAACAAGGCCAACAGCAAAGGAAAGGTCAGGACGAGTATGGGTTAAATACAAGAGTTTTCCTACAAGTTGACGGTATAAGGTAGCATCAACTTTAGGAGAAGTACAAGAGACTGAAAGTTTGACTCCAGACTGAAAGGGAGAGGGGCTGGCTTACATTCTTCCATGTGAAAATGACGAAGAATATCACAAGCATACTTGGACTGGGAAAGGGAAATACCCTCCTTGGATTGCAAGACTTGAAGACCGAGAAAATAGTGTAAGTGTCCTAAGTCTGTCATTTCAATTTTCTTTTTAAGGCTGGACTTCACATGGTTTATAAGGTTGGGATCACTACCAGTAAGAATAAGATCATCAACATAAAGAACAAGGATGATAAGAGAGTTGCCCACTTTCTTGGTGTAGACAGTATTGTCAGAATAACACCTAGAAAAGACAGATTCTAAAAGAAAGCTATCCATTTTGGCATACCAAGCCCGAGGAGCTTGCTTGAGACCATAAAGAGATTTCTTAAATCGACATACAAGGCTGGAGTCTATTTGGATGAAGCCAATGGGTTGTTCCATATAAATTTCTTCATGCAAGTCCCCATGCAAGAAGGCAGACTTAACATCCATCTGATGGACTTCCCATTTTAAAGAGGCAGCAAGGGAAAGAACAAGGCGGATAGAGTTCATTTTGGCAACAGGGGAGAAGGTTTCAGTGTAGTCAATGCCTTCAACCTGTGAAAAGCCCTTAGCAACAAGACGAGCTTTATGTTTATCAACTTTCCCATCTGGTCCATACTTGGTTCTGTAAACCCATTTACATCTAACAAGTTTGCGTCCCTTTGGTAGAGGAACAAGATCCCATGTATCATTTGCCAACAATGAATGATATTCTTCATTCATAGCTGCTTCCCAATGTGGATGGCCTGAAGCTTCTGCAAAAGTGTCAGGATCATGATTTACTGGAGCTTGAGCCAGTAAAGAAGAGGCTCTTTCAAACTGAGAACGTGTACGTCGCTGATCTGTAGGATCACCGGCAAGATCACCTGCTGCATCCCGAGTAGCACGGACCCATCTTGGAAGTTGAGGATCCTGAGAAGGTGGGGGAGGATTGTCATCCTCACTTTCATCATCTGAAGAAGAAATGTTTTCAAAAGTAGAAGAGATAGGAAGAGGTGGCACATCCGCCGGACTAGGCTCGCAGGCCGATTTATTTTCATCAAATTTTACATCTCTTCTAATGATAACATTTTTGGACTTAAATGGAATAAGTCTATAAACTTTTACATCTTCAGAATATCCAACAAAAGTACATTTCTCACTCTTAGGTTCTAAAGCTTTATGCTTTTCATCTGGAATATGGGCCCATGCTTCACTTCCAAAAATACAAAAATGACTTACATCTGGTTTAATGGAAATCCAAGCTTCTTCTGGAGTGATATTCTTTAGAACCTTAGTAGGAGTGCGATTTATTATATAATTTGCACAATTAATTGCTTCGGCCCAAACTAAGACTGAGTCCTTTAGATTGCAGCATACAATTAGCCATTTCCTTTAAGGTGCGATTTTTCCTTTCAGCTACACCATTTTGTTGTGGAGTGTATGGAACAATGTGTTGCATTTGAATTCCATTTTCGGTGCAAAAGTTGATGAATGTGTTTTTAACATATTCTCCACCATTATCAATTCTTAGCTTAAGAATTTGATGTCCAGGTTGTTTTTCAACAAAGGCTTTGAAGGCCAAAAATGTGTTAAATACTTCGCTCTTGAGTTTTAAGAAGTATACCCAAGTGCGTCTGGAGAAATCATCGATGAAAGTTAAGAAATACTTGCAGCCAGAGAATGAAGCAACATGAAGTGGACCACACAAATCACTGTGCACAAGCTGTAAAGGGGCTGAGGCGTGCCAAGAGGCACGGTTTTCAAAATTGTCCTGATGATGTTTTCTGAGTACACATCCGTAACAAACACCATCTCTGCAAGATACCATAGGAAGACCTGTCACCATATTTTCTTTACATAGATGCTGAAGGGAGCGATAGTTTAAGTGACCAAATCGCTCATGCCAAGTTTGCTCACTTCATCATTATGAGCAACAAATACTGAGGGAAGATTTGATGACCCAAAGTTGTGAAACTTATACAACCTTGTGGAATCATCAGCAATACCAGTAGTTAGAATCTGTTTAGGATCTCTTAGATCCTTGATTACAACATCATGAGCTGAAAATTCAACAATTTTACCTTCACCTGAATGAGTTATCTGATATACAGATAGGAGGTTGCTGGATAAGGTTGGAACACATAATACATCATTAAACTGACCATTGTCTAGATGAACAGTTCCAGTCCCTACAACATTAAGAGATCTATTATCACCAACATATATATTTTTGGTGTTACAATCATGTAAAGAAGAAAACATGGCTTTGTTTTTGGCCATGTGATAAGAGGCTCCAGAATCAATGAGCCACTCATGAGAATGAGAAGAAGAAGATACATTTATGCATAACCAGACTGAGATGATTGACAACGGCATGCAGAAAGTGCCATTCCTGAAGATGAAGTTGAAGTTGAAGTAGAAGAATGCTCCACATGGATGTTATGTTTCTTCATTGCGGCTTCCAAGGCTTCCATATTCTTAAAACATTTAGATTCTAAGTGCCCATCTCGATTACAAAAGTTACAATGGCGATCAGTCTTCTTCCATTTGTTTTTATTGGTCTTATCATTTTGCTGAAATGATCTTTCATTTTGAGACTGAGTTTGCTTAGGACCCTTGTTTGGTTTAGGACCATTCTTTTTGGGATATGACTTCTTAGGATTCTTTAAATTTTGTTGCTGCTGGGCGGCTAACGCTTTCTTGGAAGAGTTTCCAAGATTAAGAAGACCAAGGTGTAAGAGTTTTTCTTGTTCTCTTATTAAAGAATCACAAAAAGAGTCAAAGGAAGGGGCCTTGTAGTCTTTTCCTTGACAAATGAAAGCTTCCCTTGTAGAATGGAAGGTGGAAACAAATACAGAGTAGGATGGTCCCAACTTAGTAAGGATGGAATAAATAAGGTTACTATCTTCTTTCTTAACCTTAACACCTTCCAAGAGATATCTAAGGGTCTTGAATTTGGACAAGAAATCTTCAATGCAAGAAAAATTATTAGGATCCAATGTAAGCAACTCATTTTCAAGTTGATGGGCTCTAATTTCATTTTAATCCCAAAAACTTTAGTGATTTGTTCCAATGCTTCATGAGGAGTATCAAGATCTGCAATATGGAATCTAAGATCAGGAGAAATAGACATCCCTATCAAACCACGTGCTTGATCTTGTCTATTTTCCCATTTTGCAACCTTGTCTTCATCTTTTGGTTTCTTCTCTTGGCCCGTGGCTATTCTGTAGAGACTTTTACTTCTAAGTAAATCTTCCATGTAGGATACCCATTGGAAGTAGTTAGTGCTGTCAAGAATGACTTGGCATGGACTTTCCATTTAAAAAAAAAAAACAGAAGTTGAAGATGCTGAAAGTAAGTGTTCCAATGGATAGATCTCGAAAAATTAGGCTGTTTTAAAAAAAACGGCTCTGAAAAAGGCTTCCGGATGAAGAAGTTATGGCTTTTTGAAAAAAAATTGTTGAAGTTGCTGGGAAAGTGCGCGAATGTGTGGGAATGAAAAAAACGCCCCCACAAAATGGAGATTTGAACCCAAGACCTCTACTCCCTTAAAATAGCTTTGAACGAATTGAGTTATACAAAAAATTTGAGAGAGAGAGAGAGAGAGAGGGGGGGGGAGGGGCTTGGGTTGCGTGCTTGCCTTGAGAAAGCTATTTTTTTCCTACAAAACAAAAACACAAAACCCAACATGAATATGAAAAGAAAAACGAACCTTACGGCTCGAAGTTAGCTTTAGCCGGAAACTAAATATTTTTCTCAATGTTTCTGATTTTCCAAGATCACACTAAGGTGCAGGGAAAAGAGCATACGCATGAGAGAAAAAAAAACTTCCTTTCTGTTAATGATTTGCCCAGATCGCACAGAGTTGTAGGGTAAAGAGCATACGCAGAAATGAAAGGGATAGATCCAGTAATAAAAAAGGCTAAATAAATAGAAACCAAAATAACCAGAGAGAAAATAACAGTAAACTGCAAATAAAGACTGTATACCTCCAGATCTTAAAAATGACGCAGATAGGGCTACCGGAAACCTTTTCGCGTGAAACGAAAGGGGTTCCTCACTGGAACAGATGCTCCGAACACAACAGAGCAGTCCTCTCGGCCCGAAAGCAGTCAGAAACAGTAGATCTAGGAAACGACAGCCGCATGCAGTTCTACCGGCTTCAGATTTGGATCACCAACGGACGCGGCCCTCAAATAGCTCTGATAACATGTAGGAATTTACAGGTAAGTTCCTCAGACAGAACACCAGAAGGACACCGCTCACAAATAGATCACAGATCAATACACCAGTATTTTGACGTGGTTAAAACCCTCAGAGAGGGAAACAGTCCACGGCCTGCGCCAACGTGGCTACTACAGGCAATTTATTTATAAAAGAATGAAAATTTACATAAGCTTCTCTCATGCACGGTTAACCTACAAATGACCCTCCATGCGCTTTAAATAGAATTCATGGACCAATCGGGTGTCAAGC